>BQNB010081232.1:0-29684 GCA_026074375.1 Tanacetum coccineum
ATTACTAACCTAAACTTGTAGGTTTCCCAATGGTAGCAGTATCTAGTCCATGACGAGTCGAATTCACAGCCACATGCTCATACTAAAATAAGTAAAGTTTCAAGTATTCAAGAAAGATCAAGTTACAAAGTCTTCCGCTACTTTGACAATTAACATTTTCCTTGAAGACATCAAGTTGTCAAGTCAAAGTCTATTCAAGGATATTGTTATTGAGCTTTTAAGATAATACCAAGAATGAGCATGTTAGTCCAAAGTCACAAGAACACAAGAAGGAAAAGTATTACAAGATAATCAAATGATCATGCAAGATTTATGATCTTAAGAAGTTCAAAATCAAGTAATAAGGCTCAAGATCACAAGACCATCAAGCATGAAGGAACAAGCTCAAGCATAATGATCAAAGAAAACTACATAAAGATTCAAGACAAAAGATCATCTATTACACAAAAAAGGACTCAAGATCAAGACAAGAAGCTTCAACGATTAGTGATCAAGGTCACAAGGAGAGATCTCTATGATCACCCCTTAGGGGGAGATTGTTAGAAATACAGTTTCTAATGAAGTGAGGGTCATTATCGATCTCACGAGCCTTTATAATAGTTAGTCTATAATATGTAATAATTAGTAAGCTAACCGGGCCGGCTTATAGAAAGTATAAGGAAAGCACTGCCCGACCCATATCTTATAAGTATATTAACCCTCTCCACACATGCAGAGGGTGTTGGTTGAATATATTTTCTCATTGCTAGTGTGTGTTTTTGAGTGTGTTCTCCCATCCCCCTCTCTCTAACATATTTCTTTCTCTCTCTAGTTCTTATAACATATTGGTGTGTGTTTAAAATAAATTAGGAACCTACATTCTTGCACATCTGAATGAAGAAGATAAAAGTCACACACTCAAAATGATCAAATAAAGAAATCTTTGTAAAAGAAGGGAAGGTATGAAAAAGGGAAAACAACTAGTTACCATGAACAAAAGGATCGGGGTTAGGCTCCGGAGCTCCCAAGTGACGAGCCAAAACTCGTGGATGTTTACCCACACCTTTGGGAGTGAAGACTGGAAGAGGATGGACACTACCTCGCGAGCTCGTCCTCTTTGGACCCTCATGTTTATGTTTCTTGGCCTCATCTCTTGAGCTACTATGGACAACAGAATTCCTTACTATGGTAGTACCCTCCTCCAAAGCAGCAATTATTGAAAGTTTCTTCCCTAACCCCTCATTAGCACCCGGCCTTTAGTCAAAAGGTCTATCCTCAACAATCGCAAGTTCCAAACCAGCAACATCTTAATTCTTTGGAACAAAAGAACTCTCACCTTGATCATTGTCATCAGCAGCCTTCGAATGGTCCATAGAAGGACTACCCGCATCGACGGGTTGGTCTGCAGGTCTTGCAAAAAAAGTAGGAACTTGACCAGGTCTCTTCATGAAATTTCTGAAAGATATCTTTGAAAGAAAAAGAAAGAAACAAAAGTGTCAGTTAAAGAATAAGAACTAAAAACAGCAAAGCTGCGGGTTCAAAATCCCATCAACAAATATCGATGGGGGGGGGGGGGTGGTGGGAAAGGAAATGGGGGGGAGGGGGGGGGGGGGGGGGGAAAAGGGAAAAAAAAAAAAAAAAAAAAAAAAACGTTCAAAGCATACTACTAAGAACGGCAAGACGCATCAAATAAAGGATAGGCCTCAGAAAGGTTTGAGCTTCAAAAGGGTGGCGATTGAGATGATCATGTAAAACCTCATCAATTGGTTTTATAAGGTAAGAAAAACTGAAGGTACCAAGGCTGTGACGTAATTCAGTAATCAGGGCAGAGCGAGCTTCCAAAATAAGAGTCTCCCTTACAAATATAAACTCATATTTCCAGTTTTGAATGTTAGTCATAGAGCTTTTAAATATCTAAAGAGTAGTAACCCTATGTCTTTTTTGGAAAGTAAGCTAATCACCCGCATGACCAACACTACATAGGGATCTGAAAAGAGGCAAAGGAGGTCCCCTCATAGGCTTTTTAAAAAACGGTGAACCACGTCACCCGAGCAACCCCAAAAGGATCAAGGAGAGGAAAATGACAATTAGAAAACTCGAAAACATCATGACAAAAGTGATTGAATGGAAGACGTAGGTTATCAATAGAAAAAAAAGACAAATACAAGGGAATATAACCCTCCGGAGCATCAAGAGCGGTTTGTTTAGTAGATGGAAGTTGATGATCATAGCACATAGCAATGCCATATTCCTCGATAAACCCTAGAAATTCACTTTGAGTAACAGAGCCTAGATTCCTCTTAGACATTATAAAAAGAAAAAAAGGGAATACAAAGGAAAGCAAAGTAACAAACCTGTAGAAAAAATAAAGGAAACACGTTGAAAAAAGGTAAAAATACTATGACGGAGGTGAAGAATTTTTAATAAAAGACAATAAAAAGTGAAGAAGAAAGAGACGTTGAAGTATTTATATCCAAGACAGAAGAAATACGGGTCATACACATGCTCCACTAGAGAAAAATATCAGTTATAAATAAAAGTGCGTGAAAGACACGCGCGTACATTTATGGTAAAAATACTTGAGTACCACCTTGGAAACGTAGGTGTCAGGCGCTGAAAAAACACTTTGAGCCTCCGACATTTAATTTTGAATAGACATGCGAAAAATCCCGCCAAAATACTCTACGAAAGAAACAGAGTCTAATGCCGTATACTACAAGGACCAACTTAACACATTAGACTAGGGGCTTGATGGTGTACCATATCTCACGGTTGAAGCATAGCCTCTGATGTTGCACACATAACACTTCAAAGTGTTCATTGGTGTAAATCCCAGTAGGGCTACAGTAAGGGAATATGCCAATACACAACGAAGTCCATCTAAAAACGGAGCCTCGAGCCTCTGAGGAACTCAAGCTTCTAAGGAGTTGAGTAAGGCTTCGAGCTAAAAGAAAAAAAATACTCTGTGGACCCAACAAGGACAAATGGTTGTCCTTTATTCCCGCTCGTTCATAACCGTTGGACATACGCACGATCTCGGAGCCTCGCCAGACGCCCTCTCTTTGGCTGACGAGATTATGCTTCCCTTTATCCAATCAGAATAAGACACGTAGCAAGGATGTTGATCCCCACTTCAATGGATCTTAAATTCCTTAGCTTGTGTAAGGTTTAGTTATGCAAGATAAATCCTACACAGCTTATGATAGAAACTTTGTTTAATAATACTAAAGATTATGCGGAATCTAATCTTTAATATAAGAAGAATTCTTTAATGAAACAGTAACACAAGAACACAATTTAATTCAACAATAAAAGCTTCAATATTATTATTACAAATAATACGAGTACTCTTCTAGTATTAAGGTTACGAAACCTTAAAGCTATGAACAACTCTATGACTCGTTTTTGATACTTTGATACATAGAATTCTATACCCTATGACCTCCTTATATACACCAAGGAGTCCCAATAGGATTACAATATTTTCCTAAGTTATCATGATCTTCTAAATAAATAACTTATACGTATCTTTTACAAAAATATCTCATACATATCACATAAGCAATATTTATCTTTTCTCTGAGCAGTCTTTATCTTTTCAGCAGTTGTAATCTTTCAGTAGTTGTAACTTTTATACCAGCAACATTAACTTTCAACACCAACAATAGTAACTTTTATACCAGCAACACTAACTGTATACAAGCAGCATTAACTACTTATAAAGTTTTCTTCAATCTTCACCAGCAGTACTAAGTTACACTAGCTGTATTAACTTTACTTTTAGCAGTAGTAACATTACTCTAGCAGTAGTAACTAGCAGTAGTAATATATACTAGCAGTAGTAACTTATACTAGCAGTACTAACTACTTAGCATATTTTTTATTAAGATTACTAACAGCACTAATTTATGCTTAGCAGCAATAACTAATACCTTAGCTGTAGTAACTTCAAGAAGGCCTTTAATCCCAACAATCCTCCCCTAAACTTGATGTTCATCTTCAAAATCATTAAGTTTCTTCATTAAAAGCTTCATCAATCACCAGAAGGATCTTCCAAACACTTTATTAAGGTACATAGCCTTCCTTAAGTTGTTTCTTGACCAATCTAAAAAGTTTAAATGCCATTTCACACTCATAATCAACTTGGAGCTTCACATCATTAAACATCTAATGTAGTGTGTGCTTTGTAAGTGGATACATCTTCTCAACCAACAGATAATAAAGTATGTTCTGCATTGTCACACAATGAGCTCCACAAGAATCATAAAGCGTCTAATTTAGCACTTTAACTAACCCTTGTTGATTCTTCCATACACTATCTTCAAGATGATGTTCAAACATAGTCGTTAAATTAAGATGTAAGAAAATATCCATGTAATTCACTAGCTCTGTCTTCTTAAATCTTGGTTTGACTATACTCCAAAGAACTTCCAAATCTTCTCTATCAAAATTTTGAAGCATCTTTCCAAAAGTTAAATACATCTGAGAATTACCATTTGCTCTGATGATTTGAAAATAGCTTTTCTTCCCTTCTTTGTAGATCTTGTAGTCAATAATGGTTGGAGATTTGATAGATAAAGGTGTATCTTTAATAGTTACATCATCTTCATCATCTGAAATGATTTCCATACATTGCTTAAGCTCTTTAATTTCTTTATCATCATCCACCTTTTGCTTCTTAGAGCTTCTCCTGCTCTCTTTGAGTTGCTTTCTTGTGCTATCTCTGCTTTAGCTTTCTTGGAACTATCTTTCACCAATTCTGTATCCATATCTACAAATGTGTTTACCCTCTTCATAGCTTTGTCAAATAAGTCTTGAATATTTGTAAAGGATTTATTCTTTAAGTCTTTGGGCTTCCATTCTTCCATGTTTTTTAGGTAAGTACACATGAAACTCCTTTGCTAAGCTTTTGTTGGTGGTCTGTTCCTTTTCTCTTCTGCTCTTTTTGCTATAAAGTGTTTTCTTCTTTTCTCTAAGAGTTGTACAAATAATGTAGCCTTTTCTACATCAGACAACTCTTCTTGCTCTTGAGCTTGCAGACTTTGAGCTAACTGATAATCACCTTTAACTTTAGCTTAAATATCATCCCAAGCTATGTTAGCTTCTTCAACTTTTTGAGCTTTTTCTCTGGCAAGCCTTTCTTCTTCATCTTCTTCAGCTTGTAGCTTGAAAGCAAGTTCTTTATCAAGCTTGAGTAGCTCTTTCTTAGACATTTTCTTCATAGGTTCTTCTTCAACCATTTTGCCTTTACCCTTGTCCTTAACCTGTGTTGGTTGTTGTGAAGAAACTATTGGTGTAGAAGCTTGCTCTTATTCTTGCTCTTGTTTATGAAAAACAATCCCTTTTGCTCTGGGTCTTAAGCTAACAGTAGTAATTGTTGTAGCAGCAGTTGTTGGTATAACAACACTAACCTTTGTTGAAGCAGCACTAACTAGTACACTTAGCTCTTTAATAACATCCCCTTTTTCCTAAACTTTTACACTTTTCAAAGCTGCAAGTTCTTGAGCTAATGTAACTTCGTCAACACTTAAATTCACATCTTTATCAACAACTTCACTTTCAACAACTACCTTATCACCTTCAAGATCATTTACTCCAAACATATCTTCATCTCTGTGAACATTGACTAAGTAAATGTCTTTATCAGCATCAATATCATCTATCCTCCCCTGTTTGGATGCATCCTCCTGATAACCCAAACTTTCTTCTTCAAAGGAAACTACTCTTGTAGAGTTACCAACCCTGTATAATCTTTTGAGCTTATGAGTTCTTAACCCTCCTTTCTTCTCTAACTTCTTGACTCTCTTCTTTAAACTTGTAATCTCCTAAGCTTGAGCAGTCTTTGTGTTCTCCAGGTCAAGGACTCTTTGTTGCAATTTGGTACAAAAATCTATCAATTCCTTAAGTTGCATACTAGGCTCCTCAGTGACAGCCTCATCTGCTACATTTGTAGGATCACTAGGAACACTAGACTGGGGAATCTTAGTCTCCTTCTCCTTAGGCCTCCTTGATTTTTGTTTCCTTTGGAGTTGGGATGACGAAGGTTGAGTAATGATGGGTGTGTGATGGGGATCAGCTGACATTGCTGAACCTTTACCTATTTCTTCTTGAGCTTGAACCACCATTGTTGGAAATAATGGTGTTACTCTACCAGAAAAGTCTTTTCCTTGCCTTCTCATGTTAGCAAAAAGCTTCTTGGTGTGAGAGGGTGCAATATAAATCTTGTTGTGAGTTGCCATCCCTTCTAGTTGATTATTCAAAAAAACTTGTACAAATCTTGGATACATCAAGAATTTGACAGCAGTATCTAAGTTCTTCACCATGCTTTAAAAATATAGTTAGAAAAGTTAAACTTTTGGTTTGTTGCTAAACAGATAATTGCAGAGGCCATAGTGCTACTAAATTCATTCCATGCAGTAGTCTTAGCACTTAAAGCATTGCAAAATGGTATGAATAAGGAATTTCCATTGGGGAGAGAAGAATGCCTTATAGAAAGTAAGCTTTTGGGAAAGTTTTTCATACCCCATGAGTGTAATCTATTCAAAAATTGTAGCATTTGGCAGACAATCAACACCATCAGCATCTTCCAGTTGAAGATCTCTTCTTACAGTTGCTTCAGTTATGATGATCTTCTTTCCATTCACTAGGGCTTGTAACTGCTGTTCTCCTTTGACTGTTTTCACCTTGACAGTAGCCCAAAATTGTTCAATACACGAAGTATATATAGTGAGATTAATGGTTAAAGCATATCTTATAGAACTTGCATTCAAAAAATCTACTATCTACTTAAATCCTTTACTTTCAGCAGATTTAGTCAAAAAACGCGACTAAATTATGAGTATCAGCAAATTATAGGGTCGTCATTGTGTTGGGTTTTGATGATGAATGATGAAATTGAGTTAGGGTTTATGATTAGAGAGTATATAAAAGATTGAAATCGATTAAATGATTGAATGAAACCTTTAATCGAAGTATTTATGAAACTACCCTCAACAACATTAACGTTCACCAGCAGTTGTAAGTTATACCTAGCAGCATTAACTTTCAACTAGCAGTAGTAAGTAACCCAGCAGTGATAACTCGGTAGTAAGTTAGCCTAGCAACATTAACTTACAACCAGCAGTAGTAAGTTATGCCTAGCAGCATTAACTTTCCTTAGCACCAGTAAGTTTATGCCTAGCAGCATTAACTTTGAATCACCAGTATTAACTCCAATTCCTTTCTAATCAGCTTTTCCATCATCAAATTAATATTTTAGCTCACAAAATCTCTCTGTCTATTTTTGCTTTCTCTCAATTCTTTTAGCTCACAATTCTCTCTGTCTGTTTTTGATTTCTCTCAATTCTTTTAGCTCACCAAATCACTCTATCTGTTTTTATTTTACACAGCTCTCATTCTGTTTTTCAACTCACAAATTCTCTTAATTCTTTTACTCACTAAATCACTTTGTCTGTTTTTATTTTACACAACCCTCTTTCTGTTTTTTTCGACTCATGAATTCTCTTAATTCTTTTACTCACTAAATCACTATGTCTATTTTAATCACACATCTTTCTTTCTGTTTTTATTCTCACCAACTCTCTCAATTCTATTTACCTCATCATTTTCATAATCAAGACTTTAAAGAATGAGCATTCCAATACTGGCAATCAGATATTGAAATCTACTTACATCAAATGCTTTTGTAAGCAAATCTGCAACATTCTTGTCAGTATGAATCTTGATCATTTGAATTAGCTTCTTTTCATTGGAATCTCTGATAAAGTATCTAATCTCAATGTGTTTTTTTTTAATAAAAACCAGGGTTCTTAACTATACATATAGTACTCTCATTATCAATATAGATCTTTGTATGCATAAAGTTATACCCATAATCAAGGAATTGATTTTGAATCCAAAGCACTTGGCCACAGCAAATTGAAGCAGCTACATATTCAGCCTCTGTTATGGAATTAAAAACTACAGTCTGCTTCTTGCACTGCCATGAAATCAATCTACACCCATAGAATTTACAACTTCCTGTTGTGGACTTCCTATCCAAGCTTGCTCCAGCATAATCACTATCAGTGTATGCTACAAAATCAAAAGGTCAATCTTTTGGATACCAAAGGCCTAATTTATGTTGACCTTTTAAGTATCTAAAAATTCTTTTCACAGCATGAAGATGTGACACTTTTGGGTTGACTTGGTATCTTGCACAGGCACACACTGCAAACATAATATCTGGTCTTGAAGAACATCCACTTCTTCACCATCTTCATCTTTGAGCAAAGCCTTTTGAGTTTCCATAGGTGTGCTTGCTGTCTTGACATCAATAAAACCAAATTTCTTCAAAATCTCAGTCACATACTTGTCTTGACTGATAAAATTTCCATCCTCCTTTTGCTTTACTTGCAGTCCTAAGAAGAATGTAACTTCTCCCATAAAACTCATTTGAAACTTCTTATTCATCATCTTTTCAAATTTAGTGCATAATGACTTCTTTATAGAGCCAAAAATGATATCATCTACCTCTAGTTATAAAAAATTTATGCATAGGTTTTACAAATAACATTAATAAGCATAGCGGAATATAAAGAACAATAATGTTATTCAACAAGGTTTTATTTCTATACGTTTCCACCAAGCCTCAAATCTATATGATCAGTATAGATCGGGTTACCACATGTAACAAGGATCGAGTTCTGAATCTCTGAGGTACACCACAACAAACTAGACGTTACTCTCTTTTAAGACACACAACACACACATTTCTTTTCTGTTGTACATAAAACCTATGGAACATGATATCCTCCTTTAATATAATAGAAGATATTTTAGGTTTACAAAGGGATAAACATAAATCTTTTAAACATTTAACTTGATCTTCTGTTATCTTTCCTTTATTAGGAGAATTCTTTTACCATTCTTAATATTCTCCTAACATCGTGTAGAAGAATTTCTTTAATGACGATTTTGGATCTTTTTGTTTTCATTACTATTTCTTTTGTCTCATCAAATCTATAATTCTCAACAATCTTCCCCTATTTGATGATGACAAAACAAAAATGTTCTTGTACGAACTTCATCATAAAGCCTGATGAAATCAAAGCTTCCCCTGAAGTTAAGATCATGGATCTCCCTGAATGAAATAAAACTTCCCCTTAATCAAATTTCCTTTGTACCCTGCTCATATCACCACACATAATAAGCTGCAAATCATATCTTTGTAATATTTTTCCCCTTTTTGTCATAATCTAATAGGGGTCTTGTGAAGATAAGCAACTTGAATCTTTACAACTACAAACCACATACTACACTACTAATCCAGCCTTCCAATGTCTCAAATTACCCTCCATGACGCATAATAAGAATAATGAATTCAAGACAGTAGAAACTTAAACTAGCAGTAGTAATAAACAACTAGCAGTAGTAATGAAACCTTTCATCTCAAGTGGTGTATGAACATATCCTGATGGTTAAACATTTTTGACAATAAGCTTTCCCTGAAACCTATATGTTAACCATCTCTTGAATCTTCAACTCTGTAGGCTCTATGTAATGATTCTTGATGAAGAAAACTAAGTATAACGAACTTGATGTAGAAGTAGAATAACCCAAACTTATGTCTTATATCTTGTGAGATCGATAATGATCGTCACTTCACTAAAAACTGAATTCCTAACAATCCCCCCCTAAGGGACGATCGTTGAGATCTCATAAATGATCAACACTTTCTGTATTTCTAACAATCTCCCCCTAAGGGGTGATCATAGAGATCTATCCGTGTGACCTTGATCATTAATCATTGAAGCTTCTTGGCTTGATCTTAAGTCCTTTTTGTGTAATAGTTGATCTTTTGTCTTGCATTTTTATGTAGTTATCTTTGACTTGTGGCTTGAGCTTGTTTTTTTAAGATTGTCATTGTATGTGATCTTGAGCTTTCTTGAAATCATCAGCCAAATTTAATCTCTAATTATCATCTAGCAGTGACTTCGCATCCTTGATTGAGTTAAACTTTAATTGATGTTCATTAGGAATGCCCATCATCAAAGTGCTTCTGGCCTTTACCTCTAATCTCTTCTGATCCTTCTCTTCAATAGTTGTAGGAGGTATTACTTTTTCAACACCTTCCACAACTGTTGTTTTTGGTGTAGAGTTTCCATTCTCTATGACCTCCCATAGAGCATAGTCAATCATCTGGATGTACTGTTCCTCATCCTCATCCGCCAGATCTTAAACTTACAGGTTTGAGCATTATACCTTGGATTCAGCACCATATGTGCAGATCTGAATCCATATCTTCTAGCAAAGAGATCTTGTGTATTCAAACAGGTTCTTCTTATTCAAAGCTTCTCAACAAACTCTGATACCACTTGTTTATCCCACTTCAATGGATCTTAAATTCTTTAGCTTGTGTAAGGTTTAGTTATGCAAGATAAATCCTACACAACTATAGTAGAAACTTTGATTGATAATACTAAAGATTATGTGGAATCTAATCTTTAATATAAGAAGAATTCTTCAATGAAACAGTAACACAAGAACACAATTTAATTCAACAATAAAATCTCTAATATTATTATTACAAATAATACGAATACTCTCCTAGTATTAGGGTTACAAAACCTTGAAGCTATGACAATTCTATGAATCATTTTTGGTACTTTGATGCATAGAATTCTATACCCTAGGATATCCTTTTATACACCAAGGAATCCTAATAGGATTACAATATTTTCCTAAGTTATCATGATCTTCTAAACAAATAACTTATACGTATCTTTTACAAAAATATCTCATTTATCATATCCCATTAAGCAAATCTTTATATTCTTCTTCTCTGAGAAGTCTTAATTCCCTTTCAGCAGTTGTAATCTTTCAGCAGTTGTAACTTTTATACCAGCAACATTAACTTTCAACACCAACAGTAATAACTTTTGTACCAGTAGCACTAACTATGTACAAGCAGCATTAACTACTTAGAAAGTTTTCTTCAATCTTCACCGGCGGTACTAAGTTACACTAGCAGTACTAACTTTACTCTAGCAGTACTAACATACTAGATTAGTAACTAGCACGTAGCAATATACACTAGCGTAGTAACTTCCAACTAGCAGTACTAACTACTTAGCATATTTTTCATTAAGATTACTACTCTCTTGTGTTTCTCTCACTAGAAACTAGCTAAACCACTCGAATCATCACCCGTGTTATGATTTAAACGATCCTACATTATGTAACACCCCCAAATAGGGTCGCAGCGGAATAAGTGTCCAGGAGCGTTACATCATAGATCAATAGCACAAGAATATAAGAGAACGACCTCTAAATGAGTCATTTTGAAAATGATACATTGGATTTTGTACATTGTTTAATACAAAGGCTCAACGTCTTAACTTGTTCAATCTTGAAAATGAAAAGATTTAGAACATAACAAATATCCCCAAAATGTAATGCCTCTAAATCTTTATGCATGACTCCCAAAATGATTGACTACCAATGTATCCCTTGCACTTGTACCTTATTTACCTGAGAAAGACATGCTTTAAAACGTCCACATAAAGTTGGTGAATTCACATGTTTATGTAAATATAATGTAGGACCACAAGATTTCCAAGTGTATGATAATGCAACAGATGCAAACATCACAAAAAGTAATTACGTTTCCCTAAGCTTATGACAATGAAGCTCGACATGTATGAATTACAATATAAATTGCCTACATTGCCCTTGATGATGTTATAACCCGCAACATCTCAAATCCGACATGGTATACGTCCGTTGTCCGGCAAACCGGTACAGTGAGCGCTACTCACCCGAACGGAGAGGTCAATCCCACATAGATCTATTTATAACATTCGTGTTACACCAAGTAATTGATAGTTCATGATAATTGGCTCAACGGGTTATCGCTACTTAGGCAAACACGTAATCATGTTAAAATGTACACTTGTGTCTAATTTTTAAAACAATGCATGTTTCTCACCCTAAAAGTTATAAATCATTGTAATTGTAAAATATGGGGCTATGAACTCACCTCAATGAATGTATTTGATATATAAATCAAATATGAAAATCGTCACGTATAGTCCGAATGCAACCTAATTAAATATAGGTCGTATGAATACTATGTACTTTGAACAACTAACACAACATATAATTCTATATAGTTACATCACCACCTAGACATGTTTGTTTAATTTTGTCAAATATATTTGTTTTCACATATTAAAAATTCAAAAATATTTTTCATAACTCTATTTTTGTTTTGCAAAGATTATATCTTTCTTTATTTTGCTTGAGGACAAGCAAACCCTTAAGTGTGGGGGTGTTTGCGCATTTTGTGCTTATATATTAAAAAAACAAAAATATTTTTGACATTTTCAAAAATAAAATAAATTTTAAATTTTCCCTTATTTTGTCATTTAGGAATTTTATTTTTAATCTTTTCTTAAATTTGCTTGAGGGAAAGCAAAGTTTAAGTGTGGGGGGATTTGATAACGCGCATTTTATACATATTTCTATATGCGTTATCTATGCTTATATATATTTATCGGTTAATTATAAGAATTTTCAATACTTAATAGATTATATTTTCTATTGTAGGTTCATGGCACGTGTCGTGGAAAGAAACGAAAGAATACACGAAGATATGAAGCTTAAACAAAGAAAGAACTCAAGTTAAAGATCTCTCGACACCTGTCCACTGTTTTGGCCATAACTTGAGCATACGAACTCGGATTGAGTTAATTCAAGCGGCGGCACGACGAGAAAAGAATATCTACAACTTTGATTTTTGGTCAAAGAGCTAAAAATGACTACAAGTACGTCGTGCTTACCAATAAGTATGGCGCACTTTTCACTGAACCTAAGTACGGCGCACAAATAACTTTGTGTGGCGCACTTTCTGTCTGATGCAGTTAATACGCATATTTACTCCCAAAAACCGATCATAGACCCCCTAACTTGGTCCCCAAGTGTTGGAAAACTATAAATATACCCCATTTGGTGCCTGGAACTTCATATATCTTACACATACTATCTCTAAAATCAATTGGGAGAGGAGGAAGGAGTGGTGAGGATCCTTGGATCCTATGATCCAAACACCTCTTTATCTCACCATGCTACCACCACCATCACGACCACGAAACACCACTGTTATACCACCATTTCCAGACCCTAAACACCAAGTTTCCATAACCTAAATACACCATACCATGAAGGTTAGACGATTCACATCAAATCTCTAATTCCTTTACTATATTAAACCCGTTACCAAACACACCATTTGGTGACACGTTGCTGATTTACAGAGGGTTTGTGATAGCCCCTCGAGTTATTTCAAGAGGTTCGGATATTGGTTGTTTGTGGGAATAATGGGTTATTGGTTTGGTACTTTGTTCTCATATGTTGGACATGAGATATGTAATATGGTATTTGGATGATTTTGCCATGACTTGTGATTATGCGTGTTTATGAATTCGATGTTATCTTTGCTTGGATCATTGTTTATCTTTTGGCATATCATTGCCATTTAAATAGGCCGAAGTGGTTAATTGTCTTGATGTATTTTGAACCGTTTGTCTATAGCGTGTCAATATCATACTTGTGAGGGTAAATTGATAAACAACCCAAGTATATTTATGTTTAAGACCCTTCCTTATGTTGATCGACCGGGTTGGGAGGAATTCACATGTATGCATATTTTATATAAACCATTCCTAATGCATACATGAAGATGTAGTATATAGGTTGAAAGGATTCTATGTTATCATTGGTAGATATGCTTATCATTATGATTACCCGTCATATATGACTTGTATGCTTTGTTTATATAAAGTCTTGCTCCATCTTTATCTATTATGTTATGTGGATCATGCCTTGTTTCTTGCTTGCTTAATACACACGTTTAGGCTAATTGATATGTGACAATCATTTAGCTTTGTTACTTGATAAACAATGTGTGAATTGCTACAAATCTCGTGGAATAACCTGGACTTACCTAAGCTATATTACATACGAAAGGGTATACTTGCCCATGTTGTGTTTTTAGTCAATTAACCGGTATTTCTAGTATTATAATTTAAAGCTTGTAAAACACACATCATTGCATCAGTCAGCAAGTCATTCGGTATCTGCATGCTAGGTATAGTCACTTCCCCAGTTGTATACACGTTCACCATCATTCTTGATAGTATGATATTCCTCTTCAAGTCTCTTGGGAATTGACTCATACTTCTCCATGAGATCAGCAGTTATCAGTTCGGTAAAGTGAGCATACCGAATGGCATTCTTCTTTTGCATGACACAGTGTAAGAAGTCTGACCATAGAAGACTTGCATAGTCAACATGAACTTTGTTGACCATAGCATGAAATATTTGCATGATATTAATCTTGGTTTGATCATGGCCAATCAATTAAGATGTGAGACACCTGCTGAATACCTTGAACATAGTATGCCATGGTTAAACAAGGTTCTTGGTGAAGAAAGCACTCACTCCCGGAAGTGGTCCTTGATAGCCAAGGCTTGAGAAATGGCCGGATGTAGTCAAAATCGGCAGGTGGAATGAATGGTTGTTCAGGAGTTTCAGCTGGAAGCTTGAGAGTTTCACGGAACATGTCCATAGTATATGTGATATCTTGCTTGTCTACCATGAAACGGATTGTCTCATTAGCATTTGGTACTTGCTTGACTGGCCTATAAAATTGCTGAATGTATACAGTCGGAACATCAGCAGTAGCAATCAAGCATGGCTAAGAGCATGATCATCAAGTAGTTGCCCAACTATCCTACACTCCTTTGGGCATGGAATGTTTGGAAGTATAGCCTTGTTGTTGCACCTTTCGATTGTCACATGGTTGCTTGGATGTACGAGCTGATCAACGAGTGTGATTTCTTGTGTAGAAGATGATTGTTGTTGTTCCATTATGAGAGCTGTGTGATAAAATGAAGTGATTAATAAAATGAGATAATGATATGTAATAATCAATTATATAACATTTTTTGTCTCTTTCCACTCTGTCTGTTTTATATGTTCAGACAATTCTTTTTAAACATATGTTTGATCATTTTCTTTCTCATGTGCCATTTCTTGCTTTTGCGGGCACATGTCGTACGCTTTGTTCTTTTTATTACTCTTTTGTATGTTCGTGCATTTCTTTTTGAATAGACACTCACTTGCTTTTCACGTATGGATTTTATCTCTCTTTTTGTTTGAGTTGCCTCACCAAAAAAGGTTTGTGTAATGATACTCTTTCAAGAACAATAAGACATACTCTGATTTTGAAATGACACTTGATGTTTGAGAAATCCAAGAGTATAATTTTATTCTTAAAAGATTTTTGTGAAAGAGTACCACTTTGACACCACAATATTATTAACCTCTTTACAGAAAATGAGATATTTCCGAAATCACTATTAATGTTTTCAAAGACTTGTAATGAAGAATATAGCTATAGAACAAAATTCTCTTATATTCCAACCGGATGGTCACTAAGTCGCTACCTCATTCTAAACTTTAGAAAACGATCAAAATCGGATGCAACTTATACCATTTAAGTCAATAAGTTGATACCACATTCTATCATTTAGAAACGGTCGAAACCGGATGTAACTTAGACCACTAACACAATTAAATATAGAAGAACTTGTCATAAACTATATAGATCATTGATTCAGAAAATTCTTTGCATTTTGAGTTGAATCTTTTTGAAAACTTTGTGATTTGACCTTGAAACATGAGATACTGAAAACGATCATAGACAACTGAATCACAACTTTTATCTAATTTCCCACAAAAATCATCTTTGTTTCTGAACATGTGAAGCACATTTTAATCAATAATCACTTGGAATGATAAATTTAGCTAGCAATAGCGTATTCTTATATTTGACAAATAGATGGTCAGTAAGTCGCTACCACATTTTAACAATAGAAAACGGTCAAAACCGGATGCAACCTAGACCATTGACACATCTATCAATATAGAAACATGAAATCGTAACTAGATTTATTATTTTCTTATTTAAGCCGCATTTCAACTGTTAAGCCCGATTATATTCTTTCCGAAAGTCAAACTTAAGCCCGTTATCTATATTCCGAAAGCTATGTTATAAGCCCAAGTGAGAATTACAAAACACAATAGTGGCCCAACAAGCATTTTTTGAAACCCATGAATACAATTATTCCTTAATAATCTCATTATCAAATATTTATACAAAACCCATTCTAACCACTAATAGTTTACAAAACCCATTCAGCCCATTAAGAGTTTACGAAACCCATTCAGCCCATTAAGAGTTTACGAAACCCATTAAGATTGAATTTCCGAAAGACATTATTTTACCAAAAAACAACTTTCGTAATCATTTTAATCCCATTTGAACAACGTGATAGCAGTTAAAGAATCAATGAAACAAACAATCATAATAGCAACCTATTAACGTAGATTTCATTACCGAAAGTCCATGTTCTTAGTTGCGAAACCCTTAGAAACGAAACTCTCAATCGATCATCCAAACGTGTTTGTTATCATGTAATTAGCACTAAGATCGCATTAATAATCCCTAAGAAGCATTTTGCCTAATCTAATTGCAATAAACAACCCCTTAATCAAAATCGATCAAAAGTTACGAACCCCTAACCCTAATATAATAAATCCTTTATTACACCGATTAAGACTAATTACGAATGAAAATGATTCAATAGAGATGTTAGAAGCTTACTTTTGAAGAGATTAACAACTTGCAAAGCGATTTGGATCGTGTATAGATTTTCCAAAAGCTATAACAACGAGAGGATTTACGAAAGTGCTTTTAGGATTTCTGAAAGTTATGACACTTTCAGAAAGTCCAATTCATTAAGTACTTTCGAAAACTTTTGCAATTTTGGCATTTTAGTCCCTTAACTTTCGATTTGATTATTTTGATGTCCAATTTTAATAACAACACTCCCCCTTGGAGTTAGACCCCATTTCACAGTTAATCCTTTGAATGATCTTAACATTTATAAGTCTCGTGTATTACGAAAAATTTATAACCCACCCTTGAATAAATATCCATCCAAGAATTTCTTCCAATGATTCTTCTTTTTCTCTTTAAAATCGGACAAACATCTCCAAATCTTCTTTTAAACACCTCAGAAACATTTTTATCAAATGGCTATTTGAGTTGGTTGACCTTGAGTGTAGGAATAATGGAAAGGTCAAAGCGTGGAGTACAATTGAGGTTTTTAACAAGAACGGGTATTTAAAACGCTAAAAATCGGATCGGGCTTCTGGCGCACTGGCACGCGGGCAGCGCGTCACTCTCGAAATGGTTTTTACCATTTTGGGTTTTTGGCATATAAATACCTCTCATTTGATCTTGTATTACTCAACTCTTGCCATTCTTTCTTTCCTCTCATTTCTCTTCTCCTATCTTCTAAGTCTAACAAAACTTGTGTTCTAATCTTCTCATTTCTACCATTCTATTAAAGAGAACACATCTTCGCAAGAGAGACACACAAGTACCTAATCCCCACTTGTGTTTTATTAGTCGAGGATCTTATTTCTCATACCCTTTCTATTAGAGTCGAGTCTCTATGTTAGGTTAGGACTTGGTTCTGTTGGAATTAGTTATCTAATAACCTACTATTACACATAATAATATACGAGCTACGCAGCGGAATATAAATACATATAGCCAATATAATCTTACATAAAACATAAACGAGATACCGTACCATATAGCAATCAAGCTATGGAAGAACCGGAGCTTCTTCAAAATACGCACGTGTATTACACCGTGCGAAATCGAAACCTTTCAAGTTACTAAAGGAGTAACCTCTACGTGTATTGACGCTACACCTTAACCAATATCACCCGAATGCTAGTTCCTCGAACTAACGAATACCGAATACTAGATAATTGCACTTCAGATTCCCTTACCTGGGGCTTCCTTGGGACGACTAGAGAGAAGAGAAAAGAAGGGATAGAGATAAATGATCATAAATGATCTCCTTATATAGGGGTAGAATTAGGGCATCTAATTATGGAAACTAGGCCTAATTAAACAAAAGCCCATCCTCTCTTTTTCTCTTTGATGTGGCCGGCCAAACAAAGCCCACAAATACCCCTTGGGTTGACTTTTTGACTTTGTATAATTAGCATGTACATTACATATTAATTAAAGAGATTAAAGTTAATTATTCGTAAACGAACTAATTAACGACTGTTAAGTATTCTACCATTAGAGTATTAACATATATAATAAATATACATTTATATTATTGTATATACTAATAGAATGATATCTATGTGTATACGTGTGTGACCCCACAGGCTCACGTATTTCTAAATGTATAAATATCTGTATGACATGAGCACATCCCAACAGGTTCAATTATCTTCTTTCAATTTGGTTGTAAGGGAAGTCTTGTATCTTAGTGATAAAGCCTAGATCATTGGGTGATCTAGTGGGGTTTTGGTACACTTCCAAGAAGAAGTTCGTAGTGGTCATAGTGATCTTAGTGGTCATAGGGGTAAGTCGAATCATGAGTTCTTACGGGTGGACTACGAGGGCTGAATACCGTTTGGAGTAGCTCTTCTTAGTGAGCGCCGATCTTAGTGCATATCGGTGGAGCGAAGTTGTAATACGGTTTATATTCCACCATAAGGATTATACTAGAGTAATAGTATCGGTGTCGTGGATTCGCAACTGGACGTACGGATGGTCTAAACCCCCATCCCAAACCAGTATATATCGTGGTGTCTCTCTCTCCCCCTCTCTCTATCTAGTTATTATCTATCTCATCAAGTAGATCATTACACCACTCGGGTTTGTTTGAGACTTGGAGTTTAATAAACTTCAAATAAGTCGAAAAGACCGTAGACACCCCCCTCTATTGTTCTACAAATGTTATAGAGTATAATTTACGGGGCTAATGACAAATGCAGTGTTTGTTATTATGTTTGTGTTGCTTATAATTTGTTGGCTAATAGATTCTATTTAAAAAATTGTATTTATTCCACAACGTTAAAAAAATATTTGATTTAACTTATCAGATGTTTACATACGCAATACGCGACCGCTTTATTACTCTGAAAATTTACTCACAGTAATACGCGACCGCTCTATTACTCTGAAAATTTACTCACAGTTAACTTACATCCTATAATTTTGAAACGTAACGTTAATAAAGTATAATAAAAAGGTCTTACTCACAGAAAATATAATGCTACAAAGTACAAACACATATCTTATCTTGTGAAATTTAGAAATGGACATTATACAATCCTATACGATTTATTAGTATACGTATTAAATTAATCCCAAAGCATAAAAATATAGATTGATACAATAAAGAGAGAAAATCAAAATTGGAAAAAGAAAAGTAAGAAAGAAAGTGATAGTCCAAAAGCCCAAGAAAACGGAAAGTTTAATAATAAAAAAATGCCAGCTTTTGTTCATCAACTGTCCAAAGTTTTATTAACACCACTTCTGTGAGAGAGAGTCTCTCTTCTGTTCCCACCGCCACTCAACGCCGCTCTCTCTCTCTTTTTGCAGAAATATTGGGAAAGTATCAAACGCATTTAAGTTTTTGTGCTTCTTCTTTCATTTACCTTTTGCGGCTAGCTGCTGCTTTTCCAATTATTTCTCCTACTACACATTTGTATTAACGCCTCTTGTCTTTATATATACAACCTTTAACAACTACCCAAAAGTTGGTTTTTAATTTCTTGGTAAGTATTTTTTGTCTTTACTATCTTGTTTTTTCTTGCAAAGTTGTATTTTTTGAAACCAACTGACTGTTTTTGTTTGGATGTTGGTAAGATTTTCTGATATTAGATGTTGTTGATATAGTAGTTTAAGAAAAAAATGTCGGATGACAAGCAAGCAGCTGAGGAATCAATAGTTCCATCATCAAATTTTAATGAAAGTGAAATTGGAGGGAAAGATGGAGATGGTGATTCAGAAGATCATTCTGTTTTTAATATTAAAAACTTTTTCTGGCATGGTGGTTCTGCTTGGGATGCTTGGTTTAGTTGTTCTTCTAACCAAGTGAGTTTCCTTTCTATATACACTAGTAATTTTCAAAGACTTATTACTATAATTTAAGGGTATTTTACATTGTTATATACATATGATTGTTTTTCGATATGATGTAGGAATGAATACTTAACAATGAATGTACGTACATGTGTGTTATGTAGGTGGCACAAGTGCTGCTAACGCTACCGTACTCGTTTTCGCAATTGGGAATGGCGTCTGGGATTGTTTTACAGATCTTCTATGGTCTTCTTGGCAGCTGGACTGCTTATCTTATTAGTGTTCTCTACGTTGAGTATAGAGCTAGAAAAGAAAAGGAAAATGTTAATTTCAAAAACCATGTTATACAGGTCTGTTTTGAATTTCTAAAAATTATTTGGTAGTGAAATCATAATTAATTTTGTATAAAAATCCTAATGATATTTTGGTTGGTATTTTGTAGTGGTTTGAAGTGCTGTATTGGCTTGTTGGCCTTATTGGAAAGGCAATAGTACTACTTTCAATGACACTTTTTCCTTTCTTTCTCTTGGCTCTGACATTCACTTATAGCTTGTTGCTCAAGGTTTCTGTCTTCTTATATTTATTTTGTCAGCTAAGCAATAACTTATCACTTTTTTTGCTTCTCTTAGAAGTGTTTACCATATTTTGTTTTAAACTTTGGATAAGGGTAAATGGTTCTCTCTTTTATTGTCATTTTTTTTAATAGCTATAGTTTGATTTGATGGTAGGTAGTAAAAAGAATTAAAAAAATAATGATTATTCATATATCAGATCCATATATAATTCTCTTATAAAAATGTAACCCATACTCACTGTATTGACGGAAATGAACATGGTATTTTGGTATTTTTATAATGTCCCTTTCACCAAAGATGAACATGCTATTGTTGTATAGTATATTTGTTTAATATTTGATTTTCTTTCTTTTTGACGTAAATTGGATCGAATATGAACATGGAATTTCTTGGTCTTTAACGTGTTTTGTATTCTAACGAATCAAACATGAATTGCGTGTTATAATTCTTTTTTAGCTAAAAGTGGATCAAATATGATTTTTTCTCTTTCTTTCTGATCTAATATGGTATAGAGGTTTATAGCTATAGTCGTATTTGATCAATCTTTGGTGGTGTAAATCTTGAATGTATAAGTAAATAAATACGAGTGTTGTTTTTACAAAATGGCAGCAACATATACTACATAAATGATCATTTGGACAAGAGGACATGGACATATATATTTGGAGCATGTTGTGCTACCACGGTCTTCATTCCTTCCTTCCACAACTACAGAATTTGGTCTTTTCTTGGCCTTTTCATGACCACTTACACTGCTTGGTACATGACTATTGCAGCTTTAACTCATGGCCAGGTGCCTCTCTTTCTCATACTTGCTATTGTATCATCTTCATTGCATGATGTATAGCTACTCACCGCATCAACACATACCATGTTTTATTTGGAAACAAGTATGGTTAATGTACATGTTATTGCTCCATTATTGGTCTGGGGATTAAACCATTTACAACAATAATTGGTGTCACTGGATATAAAATGGCATATACTAGTACAAACTCTCTCTCTCTCTTTTTTTTTTCTTTCAAGAAAACAATTTACTATAGTGACCAATAACTATAGTGAGCGAGAAATTTGCTTGTGATGGACAAATTTAGTAAATTTATTGCATACAAACTTACTAACAGTTCCAAACCGATTAAAAGTACTACTAGAAAATATGACATGATAAATTTTGGATTGGAATTCATATTTTTAACTCTTGTTTTTTATTATAATGGTGGTTCAGGTTGATGGGGTTGTACACACTGGTCCAAAGAAACTTGTGTTATATTTCACTGGAGCTACCAATATCTTGTACACATTCGGCGGACATGCTGTCACAGTGTAAGCATTACTGACTACTTTTTTTCTTTCCCCATATTTGAAATTGATAAATACAAGACAAAGTACAACTTTTAAATCATAATGTACATCACTAAATGTAGATTTGTTGGGAAAATATTTAATTTTTTCTTGTCTTTACAAAGTATAGTTTAAGGCCCCTAGTTTAATGTCAACAAATATGAAAAAGTCATTCTTTGAGTTTTGACTTTGAAGCTTTTATCACTGCTTTGTGGATCCCAATAAAACATTATTGTTTTTTAAGTTTAGACTTAAAAAAAATGCAACTTGTGTGTGTGGCAATAAACCCGGATCCAAACTCTTAAGTCGTAATCTAAACATAATTGCTAAGGGTCGTGGATCTGTTAATAAAAATATAAAAAAAAAATATACATGTACTAATAACCAAATAATGTGTTGCTAATGTTTTTACAGAATTGTCCTATTTGTGATATAATATTGATTTGTAATCTATAATTTAAATCATCATTTATGTTTAGAATGTTTCTATCTTTTATCGTTGTGTTATAAATACAATTTTATCAGTTTCTGTTCAAGGTTATGAAACATGGGGTTGTGTTATAAATATCCCATGACTCACATGTTTCGTACTTTCTAAAACCTTCACCTCCCTTTGACCTCTATGTTAACAGCACAACACAATTTTTTTTTATCAGTTTATGTTCCGTACTTTTTGTCAGTTTAATACTTTTGACTTGTCAATCTTTATATTTTTGGAGGTATTAATAACCTATCTTATTTTATTTTCTAATCGTAATATTTCAATCTTCTAAAAATTAGAAGTACTAAAACTAGTATTTATTGGCTTTTTGTTTATAGGGAAATTATGCACGCTATGTGGAAACCACGAAAGTTCAAATATATCTATCTTCTGGCTACGCTGTATGTTTTCACATTAACACTTCCGTCGTCCGCCGCTGTCTACTGGGCATTTGGTGATGAGCTTCTCAACCATTCCAACGCCTTCTCCCTCCTCCCAAAGACCCGATGGCGTGACGCAGCCGTCGTTCTCATGCTTATTCATCAGGTCAAATTACTCTCCGTCAACTACTACTTTGTGCATTAAAACTTCTATATTATCAATTTTAAGACATCCAAGGACATTCCAATAACATATAGGATCATCCATTTTTTTCACAAGTTTCAATACGGTTGAATGTACAACCACCAAAAACTACATGGTCACACTCTAATTTATGGAAATGTTGCTTACATTTTTTAATCATATTGTTATGTGCGCAGTTTATTACATTTGGATTCGCATGCACCCCATTGTACTTTGTGTGGGAGAAGGTGATAGGGATGCATGACACAAAGAGCATGTGCTTAAGGGCATTAGCGAGGCTGCCTGTTGTCATACCCATATGGTTCTTGGCTATAATCTTTCCCTTCTTTGGACCCATTAATTCTGCAGTTGGGGCACTCTTGGTCAGCTTCACGGTGTACATCATCCCTTCCCTCGCCCATATGCTCACCTACCGTAAAGCTTCTGCCCGCCAGGTATAATTTTGAGTTATGTACATAACTTAATGGTAAATGTACTACTAATAGTTGATTAGTCAAGATACTTTTTATCTTGCCCATATGCTCACATGGTTATTATGACTTATGGCTCCATGCCACTTTGGTTAGTGTCACAGTTAGTAATTATCTATCTCTTTAGGGGTAAATTATCAAGTAGATGAAATGGGGTCTTCCATTTATGTGTTTGATTTTTGGATTAATAGGTAACAAGTCCTTTTCAATTAGTTATGTGGTGTACTTAGGAGTCTTTATATTATTTATTATTGTCTGTTTTTATTTATCACGGAATTTATAAGGTTTGAATTCATTGTCATTACAACCAAAATGGGTTGTCAACGTGGTCTAATCTGAGTCTTCTACTTGGTCCTACTACCATTGTCAAAAGATTTGTTTATAACTATGTCCTTTCATTCTCTATTAATGACTCGTTCACTTGGTACTTTTATTTGTGCTAAGATAAATTTTGTTGTGAAGCTGAAGCTGAATCTTTTTTTTTTTCAGAATGCGGCAGAGAAGCCTCCTCGTTTCCTACCAAGCTGGACGGCCATGTACGTGCTCAATGCATTTGTGGTTGTATGGGTTCTAGTGGTTGGATTTGGATTTGGAGGATGGGCAAGCATGACCAACTTTATACGCCAAGTTGATACATTCGGTCTCTTTGCCAAGTGTTACCAATGCAAGCCTCCAGTACCGCCAAAACACTGATTTGACTCGTGCAACATTAACGAGTTGACTTAGTAGCGATCGAGTCTCTCTATCCCTCTCTTCTCTTCTGATTTTTGTATTATAGATGGGGAGTAGAAAATATTTCCCCCACATGTGATGTGTCTTGGCTTGTCTTCCATTTGTTTCTTTTATAAATTTAAAATGTAGATTAAACGTAGTGTGATGAATTGTGATGATTGAGGCTTCCAAACATTGGCTAATTAAATACATGTTGTTTAGTTTTCTTAATTATTCCGCTTTTAATGGATGGGCATCTCATTATTACTATGGCATGTTCCAAAAGTGAGAGGTTCTTTTTCCTTTGTTTATTTTTATTTCTAATATGCTTTCGATCTCAAAAATGATGAGCATCTAGCTATGACAACTAAAAAATGCATGTAAATGCCAACTAAAACTAAAACTAATTGATGCTAGCTCTACTTCTTTGAGGCGCGGCAAACGTATTCCGCTTTCTTAGGTTAAGAGTAAGACACAACGAAAGTAAGGATTGCATAGTCTAGATCAAGAAAAGGAAACGTAGAAAACTAAGAGAATATGACATAAATGGGATTAATCATTTGAATGATTGTGGTAAGAATATGGTAAATTTGTTAGGTGATGGTGAAAGCAAAGGGAGACCAAGTTAATAAATGCAATATGGGCTTTGATGTAATGAAATGAAGATGTTGATATAACTAAACAAAGGAGTTTGAAGGAATGGGCCATGGACCCAATTGCTTGATTTCACATGGGTGACACGTGACCTTCTTTACTCGTGTTTATATTCTCACAATCTTCTTCTTTTACTTGAATTCAAATCAATCTAAGCACATGAGTTTCAATTTGTGAACATGCATCATCCTCCGTCACCCATATGGGCCATCTTCAATAATCCTATAAACTCATCAATCCTTCGGAGGGTATCTTTCATTAAAATATTTAAAAAATAACCAGCAGTACATTGCTAATTCATAATTAATGACACCGCTTATAATTCATAAATGATCATTGTCTAATGAATCATTTGTAACGAGTGTTTGCAGAAAAAAAAAAGGTTGCATAATAAAGCAACATGATGCATGTTCTTTATTTTATACTACACCAACAACAACAACGATACCTAATCCCGCCAAGACAGGTTATAAAGAAAAGGAGATGTACACAAATTATACCATTAGTTTTGGGAAAACCCACAAGTGAGGAGACTACTTCTAGATCTTTATTTTATACTACAATGTTGTATTTTTTTTTTCATTGAAATACTAAGATTGTGTTGACAAAGAGATGGTCAAACCTATGACTGGATTCGGTTCTTTGGACAAAATTTGAGTAAAAAAGGTCACCAAGTTGGACGATCATATTTGAGTTTTTTTTTAAATTAATTACGATTGTTGACTAATAAGATTCCTAGATAGAGTTCTATCTAGCTATCATATTTATATAGTTTATTTATGGTATCTTCATAAGAATAAAACATTTGGAGTCATGGAGGAATTGGATTTAAAACAATGGCGTGGCTAGAGAGTTAGATAGTACCACCAAATAAATTGTAAGTCACTTCGCTTTGCTTCATGGCTCATTTTGCTTCACAGCTTATTGTTATAACTAGTGTTTTAACTCGAGTTCATCATCTAGATACACAGAGATTATGTTTGTCCTTTAAAATGATCGAGTTATTGTAACTGAAAAATGAATTCTACAATTTGTTTTGGTTAAGCAATGCCACTACCTTAGGACAATCATTTTTATATTTGTCGCACAGTTATTTCCTATACATCAATTGACATCCTCAATTGTTTTTAGTAAATCATACTCCTTCCGTCTGGAAAAAAGTATCCTTAAACAAATTTTATGCATTTTATGATAGGGGTAACAAAAATAGGTTCAAGTTAATGAAATATCATATTTAGCAATGCATTTAATAAATCAATTAAAAAAAAGTTTTTATTGTATGGAAAATATTTAAGACTAAAATAGGTAAAGTAATGAATTGTTAATTTTATTTGTTGCAAGTGGATACTTTTTTTGTGACAGACTAAAATAGAAAAATGAGCACTTAAAATAAGACGGAGGAATTAAACGTGCATCAACTAAAGTTATAGGAGATTGACAAATATGCATCAGCTTGTCAATGTTCAATGTTTTCAAATGTTCGCTTACTTTTTCTTTTGAACGCCGGTATTTTTTACATCATATACCACCTATAGAGCGTATTTCACAAATACCTTCAATGAGGCTTAAACACAACTTCTAAATTGGTGGAGAATTCCTATACCACTAGATTAAGGCTGGATGGTATGGTGAGTGTAAACTCACCTTACACGTCAGCGCCACATCAGCTTTATCTCTCCTCTCACTTTACTCACTACAACTCACATTTCAACCATAATAGCAACCATAAACTCACCTTTCATTAAAATACCAACTTTATATAAAATGGAGAATTGCATATATATCCACTAAAACTTGAACATTTGTATATATATACCCAAAACACAAGTTTTCAATGCATGATGTACAATGCAAGTTAAGCATGTTTTGGGTATAAATGCAAATATACAAGTTTTAATGAAAATATATGCAATTGCCCCTTATATAAAATACCCCACTAAATACTCACACACTCATAACCAAATAAAATACATTAAATAAAAAAGAGATGTGCCCACAATTATACAAACTCACACCGGTAAGTTATTCACCACTCTCTCTTCAAAATAATTAACTCGCGTGCGACTTTTAATGGGTGGGATGGTAAAATATAGGTGAGTTTACCTTCATACCGTGTAGCCTGATGAGTGACTCACCTCGGTGAGTTACAAACAAAGTGGGCTCCTCTATTTTTTATTTAATGTATTTTATTTGGTTGTGAGTGTGCGTGAGTATTTAGTGTAGTATATTTTATATAAAGTGGGTATTGTTATTTGGATCTGAAGAATTTATTTGGATCTGAAGAGTTAATCGATATAATCGATACAAGGATCAATTAAATCGTTTGATTATGGTTAATCAATTAGATCATGATGTGTGTGTGTGTGTGTGTGTGTGTGTGTGTGTGTGTGTGATCTTAATCTTTAACACTGTAATGCAAGGAGAGTTTATGGTTGCTATTACGGTTGAAAGATGAATTGTAGTGAGTTAAGTGAGAGGACGGAAAAAGCTGATGTGACGCTGACGTGTAAGATGAATTTACACTCACCATACCATCCATGCCTTGGGTCAAATGTTCGCTCACTTGCCATTTGTAAACCTTACTCTACTAATTTTTTTTAAATTGAAACTCAAGTTGCTTATATAAAATGTAAACAATCAAGACCTTTAACAGTGAATGAAATCATCCCTTGGCCCAATAGAAAAAAAAAGAAGAGATTTTTAGGTCACACTAATAAACAACAAATGAGTTTTAGCAGTAAAATGAAAAAAAGTAGATAAGTGAGTTCCTAAACTCGTCTTGGATTGGTAAATAAAAACTTGTGTCATATAAATGAAAATAATTTATGGCGCATTTTGATATTCTTCTATGGTTTGTTCATCTCCTGGTCTTAAAATGAAAATAACAAGCGTGATTACCCGCGCGTTGCTGCGGGTCGTTAATTTTTTTCGCGTAGTTGCGAGGCATTATTATTTTTTATTTTTTTTATTTTGTGTGGTTTTTTTTTTCGGCCTCATGTTTAATAGTTTGTTTTTTTTCTTTCTTATATGAGCTTATGTGTGGGGCTCATGTTTAGAGGCTTTCTTTTTTGGATATGGGGTGGGTTTTTTTTTAATATAATTTTATAGGAAACATGGTGGGGGGGTGTTTTTTTATTGTATTCTGTGTGGGTTTTTTTTTTCGGTTCATGTTTAATATGGGGTCTAATTTTTGCGTTAATATTTTATTTTTATTCTTTTCTATTTATTATTTGTGCGGGTTTGGTTATTTTTTTATTTTAATAAGTCATTATTTTTGTTATTTTTTTTTTCTATTTTGTGCCGTGCGTTGTTTTTTACATTGCCATACAAAAAAAAAAAAAAAAAAAAAACCAAAAATGGGGTGGCCAAGTTGGGGGCCCAAAGGGAAGAGCCTGTAGCGTGTCGAGAACAAACACTACGTCGTTGTATTCTAGCGAGGCGTTATTATTTTAATTTTTTTTATTTTGTGCGGTTTTATTTTTTCGGCCTCATGTTTAATAGTTTGTTTTTTTTTTATATGGGCTTATGTGTGGGGCTTATGTTTAAAGATTTCTTTTTTTAGCTATACGGGATTGTTTTAATATAATTTTATGGGAACAATGGCTTTTATGAGAATTGTATTTTGCGGGTTTTATTTTTTCGGTCTCATGTTTATAGTGAGGGTTTATTTTTGAGGTTAAATTTTATTTTTTATTATTTTATTATTTTTTATTTTTTTGCGAATTTATTTTTTTGGTCTCATCGTGTAAAAAGTGGGCCGGCCCAAGCACTGTAGCTTGCTACAGTGCTTAAAAACTACAGTAACTTTTTCAATTGTAATGATTATATATATAATTTCATAAAACACACTAGCCTCTTGCAAAGCAAAAATCCTATCCAATGCTGGCAGGCTCATTGTTTCTGTTGCACTTCTTAATAAGCCATATCTTAGCTAGCATAAATAAAAATGAAGGCCTGGTACTTACATGTAGAGGTGGTAAAAAAACCGATTTTTTGAAAACCGGTTTGACCCAAACTGAACCGCCGGTTTATGAACCGGTTCATGTTTTTTAAATACCACCGGTTTGAAACCGGGTTTGAACCGAACCGGGTTGTGAACCGGTTTATAAACCGATTTGTGAACCGGTTTTTTGAGAAAGGTTAACATGTGACATGTGATTTTCAGAGTGACAGTGTGTCATTGAATGACCACGTTTTTTGTATTCTTTTTCTAACCAATTGCAGGCTAAGAAACTAAAGAAGTACTAGAGGGTACATGCCATATTTAATAACTATATTTCATACATTTAATACTAGATGTCATTTAATAAGTAGAGGGTAGAAGGTAGAGGCTAATACTAGATGTCATCACTCACCCATTGAAAAAAAATTCATTACTCAAACCGGTTTACGGCAAACCGGTTTGAACCGGTTCGTAACCGGTTCGTATCGGTTCAAGATTTTGGATGGGAAAACCGGTTTAGAACCGAACCGGTTTTGGCCAAAACCGGTTAGGTTTTTTTAAAAACCGGTTTTGTACACCTCTACTTACAAGTTGTTAGAGGCAATGCTGTCAAGATCGCGAATAAACTCGTAAGATCGTACGATCTTACGTGCTCACTAGCTAAAATCGTGTAAGATCGTTCTAGGATCGTATGTGAGGTAAGATCGTAAGTAAGATTGTGGGATCGAACGTAAGATCGTAGGATCGGCTCTCGATCCGATCTTACTAATTTGACGAGTTATCTTATTATTTTATGCCAAAACCTTATATAAGACTTGTATTTTTTCTTCCTTGCTATTATATTACTCTATACTATGAGGAGAGTTATATTGGATACCAAAAAAATGTTGGATACTAGGGGACTCATCCACATCATCCATCTAAAAAGAAATCA
>BQNB010081233.1:4737-29684 GCA_026074375.1 Tanacetum coccineum
CGTATATGTCACCATATTTTAAGGCTAACAAAGCTAGAGAGAGAAAGTGAGAGAAGAAGAACTAGAGAGAGAAATAGAGATATATTAGATTAGAGAGAAGGATGATGAGATTACACCAAATAAATCTACACTCTCTCCTTGTGTAGAGAGGGTATTTATACCAAAACCCATAACATGGGGTGTTTTGGGATAAGATGAGATGGGTCGAGCTTGGTCTTTGTGATGTGTTAAGCCGGAAACGTATACAATATTAGCTTATAGCCAAAGCCTGTTTACCTGACTAGCCTATTTCATTGTTGCAAAGCTCTTAAACGTGAATAACTGACACTTTACAAAATAAGCATGTCTAACAATCTCCCTCTTGAGCGCTAGTTTTTCACTTATATTAATCTTTATATTCCGTGTGGCTTTATATCTTTGTTCTTGTGATTTGTTGAACTGAAGGCTTAATTTTTGTTGTTCCCATCATGCTTGCGATCTTAATCTTGATTTTCTATCTTAAATTTTCTTTTCTTTTCTTTGTCTTCTAGCTTTTGAGATCGTTCATCATCACTTGCCGACCACCATACTCATACTTATCTTGAAAGCAATCAATCTTCCTCATCTGGGGTAATTATTCATTTGATGTTCACGAGCTAACAATCTTCCCCATTACTTTGGTATTTAAAGTGGTGGTTTGAACTTGATCCACTTGTAATCATTATCTTGAATTCTTTGAGGAAGTTCTTGATTATAAGAGTTGTGGAAGTGTATCTTTGTTGGTTCTGAGCATTCATCTTTGATAGTTGAATCTTTGAAGCTTGAGTACGAGCATGTGGCTATGAATATGAAGGAGCTAGAATGAGGTAGTTATGCCATCGTCTATACCTGCACATATGAGGATTAGCAATAAGCGACACATATGGATGAGTGTCTTGTTTACACGTCGAGTTTTCGTAACTTTAACCTCCGGTTCCGTTCGGACTATTTTACAATATAAATATTGTACCTGTGTCATCAGGATTCGATTTATGAATGAATCTCCTTAACAGGTTTTCCAGCTGAAAGTGTAGTTTATCTAAAACGGACACATCAAGAGCCGCTAACGACGTTTTTCGATAATCTACAGTTGTTCCTATATCCGGACTCCCGTTCAAGTTAGGCTAACAACAAATATATGTAAATCATTAATGCAAACTGTGAAGTAAACAACAATGATTTTGGGTGTTTCCCGTCAAATCCATAAACCTCGTTCACATTGGATTTCCAGTTATCACATGTTTGATATTATTCAAGATCACCTATGTCACTTACCGCAATGTTGTTTGATGTTGACTGGATTTACATTCGTCATTGTGAAGTAATATAAAGTGTCACTCTGAATTTCCTAGCAAGATCTGATGATAATGTGTAGGACTCTTTGTTACAGCTTGTGTTCTTTGATGTTAACAACAAGTGTATTTTGGAATTGTGTCATAACGAGATTTATATATTGATCTCTTTTGGCTCTAGACTCAATAATTGCGTTTTGATTTTAGTGATTAAAGGCTAGAGCAGACGGCCACCTTTTCAATATCAACGACCTCGCAGTGAGAAAGTCAGTAGATTATGTGTTACGTCTCCGTGAGAATTGAAACAAGAATCTATAGAGAGAAACGTAAGTGCTGGGAATGGTTGTTCTATTCATCATGAGGCTAGTCCATGGTGTCTGTCTTCAATACAAAATATCATTTTTATGATTTATGATAGATTATGTATTGACCCGGTTTCTTTTTCATTCTTCAACCCCTTCATTGTTTTTCAAGACGTCATTATTATCACCATTGTTAATACAAATGAATCGTAAAAACGTTTATATATATTTTACGATCTATCTATGTTTTGTCGATAACAAAACATAAAATCATCGGAAGTAGAAAATAAAGTTTACTAAGTTTTAAACCAATAATTTTTCTAACTCAACTATCATCTCATTCCAATTATCTTACTCATCATATGATTTACACATTCACTTTGTTATATTTTACAAAACACATAAATACATTTTTAGAATAAAAATTTACAATTTGTGACTAAAATATATATTAAGCAAAGTATACCTTAAATGGTATTTTTCCTATAAAAGAAAAAGGTTTAATACATCATGCATGACTTCACAACAAATCTAAAAAAGCTTTTTTGCAATCTAAATTTAGATTTCTTATTAGATAGTCGGTTCCCTCCAGTTGTATTAACCAGTTCCATTATGGTAATGGAACCGCCAAGAACTGGGCTACAGTGTTAGCCGGTTCTATTGGTTTTCCCTGGCTAGTTCCATCATGGCAATGGAATCGGCGGAATTGAGCTACAATAAACTTCAAGCCTATAAATACCAAACCATTTTTATTATTTTAGGCATCAATTAACATAGTTTCTTACTCTTATACTCAGCTAACATCTGATCTTTGATCATGTCTCTTTTCATTTTAGTGCTTTGGTGAATTTCTTAAAAGGAGAAGTTTTGCCGACCTTTTTCATACGAGATCAAGCATCAAAGTTTACTTGTAGCGAGTATCTCTCATCACATGAAGATCTAACTACTGATCTTAAAGCATCATTCATCATCCTTGTTAATCAAGATGTATGTCATATAGTGTTAGGGGCATTTGGATAAGTTTGAAAAATATAAATTATGTTAGATAATATATTTGAGGATGGATCTACCTTTGTTAGATCTTGGTGTGTTGCTTATCACCTAGTAGAGGGAAAGCATTGTGGGATTTTGTTCCTCCATATTGGGATACAATATTTAGCTTAGTACCGGATAAAGGGTAAGCAACGTTGTGAGGCTTCTCCGCCACTTGAAGGAGTTTTGGTGTCTAGTGAATTCGAACTCTCGAGTAGGTGACTCAGGGAGTGGAGTAGGGCAAGGTAGGAGACCTTGTAGCCGAACGACTATAAATACATGTTTTACATATCCTTTACCTTCACATATTTTGCATTACATACTCATTTGTATACTAACTCATCGATCTAACAAATATGTTAACAATTAACTTAGAATTTTTTAAATCAAAGTTTAGAAAGGGGAAAACTATTCAACCCCCCTTTTAGTTTTCCACAATTGGTATCAAGAGCAGGTTATCAAAGTTTCTTAAAATATACTATACTTTAAAATCTTTAAAAATTGATCAAATGAATTTCGAATACTACAAAAAACATTCTTTTATATCTATTTGTGTTATCTATTTTGTTCCTTAAAAGGGTGACTGAAGGATCATCAAATTTCATCATGAATAATTTCGACGCTATCTCCAAATCATCACATCTCGAAAAGGTACATTATAAATTCCTTTATTTATATTTTTGTAGCTAACTATTCTTGGGTATAAAAATGTTTAGTTGCTATTCAAAATTACTGGACTGGGCCAAAATCCGGACTTGGCCTAATAAGCTGGTTCCACCGTTTCCATGGATGGATGGAACCGGCCAGGCATAGCCAATGGAACCGCGACATTTGATAAAATGGTTTCTTTTTTTACTTGAACTCTAAATAGCATATTGGATTAATCCATCTATAAATAAAAGATGCAAACAAATTTTTTCTTCAAATGGTTCTTCAAAAGAATTAAAAAAAACCACTTACACTTTTACAAAAAAAAAATATTTTGCAAACAACATCAGGTCATGACCGTTTCTCGCGAACTCAAAACGCTAAAAGGTACACAATTCCTTATCTTCTCTAAATCTAGTTTCATTATATCTTGTCTTTGAATTAATTGTAAAATGTTATATGCTTTATGATATTTCCCTAAATGTGATTTTAATGTTTGGGTCTAGCACACCTCGACAACTTCTTCCTTAGAACTTCTTCAAATAATTTGCTTTTTATCCGAGTTATGCTATCTAAACACGATATTGCGGGTATTAAACCTACTCATTCAAAATTAAAACCTTTCTCACATTCTCCCATAAAACCAATGGCACACCTATTTCTTTTTATATAAACTCCTCTCCTCCACTACCACTCTCATCCATTTCAAAAATAAAAAACACTTCAACTTCCCTCTCACTCAAGGATTCACCGATCAACACCATTCATGGAAACTCTTTTAGATGTTCTAAGCCCTGTCATGATCGTCATTATCATCTAGCTAGTTGTGCTCCTCTATCCAATCTTTAAGTTCCCGCACAGAGACGTATTCTTCATTTTAGCCACTTATATTACCATTGTATTTACCATACTTTGTATCGCATTATGCGTTGAAATAAAATATATGTAATGTATTTTCTTTGTCTCCTTGTTAAGACTTGTCGCGCTCTTCATATTATTTCATCATACCTCGCGTCACGTAAAAATAATAATTATGAACTTTTTAATAAAAGTATATTACATAAATAAAAGGAAAAGAAAGTTTTATAAAATATTTTTCACTTTTAACCCTCACCGGTTTCATCGATTAACAAAGCCGATTCTATTTGTCTAACAAAACCGGCAGAACCGGAGATCTGATAGTTAAAGGATACCCGTCTCCTTTTATCATCACACTGTTTAAAAAAAACCTCTTCCCAAAAACCACCATTAACAAACTGTATCATTCTTAATCAAATTTTCAGAATAATCAACTTCTAAAACGTGTAAACCATCTCTTTGTAAGTATTAATCCTAATTCATCTCTTAAACCTAGGTTTAGTTTCTTTTCAATTCTAGGGCTCTTAATTTTAAGACCCAATTCATCGACGAATTTAACGTAATTAAACATAAGATAACATTAGTTAGGAATTGCATCTTATTTTTTGTTAGAAAAATGACTCATGCATATAACCTCGATGAGGGAAATCTTCAAAAAAGGGGGATAATTCGATCAACATGTGTTGACATTGTTAACAACCATAAAAACTGGATAAAAAGTAACTTTCAAAAAAAAGGGGGAAATGTAATAACATTGATTTAAGTCAAGATTCAATGGTTTGAGTTTAGACGTTCATACGATAACAATATTTATCGAAATATTTCTGTTTGATTTACTTTACCTATTTTTAGGATCATAATGCCGAAATCTATCCACGTCGATCACCATGACACCGCGTTTTACATTCCCAAGTACCACTGAACCCAAGGCCTTAACGAACAAGAAAAAGAAATCTACAAAATTCTTGAACTTCGGCTGTTCCATGAAGGTCGCGTTATTGACCCCTCTTGTCTAGAAGATCAACCCAACCTTCGCCAAACTTCACGGCTATCAATTTTGATTGTCTACTCGATATTAACAAACAAATTTGCCCGATGTTCATTCTTCAATTCTACAAAAGTGTCCGCCTTAGTCAAAACTTAAATGGAACCCTCTCTATCGCTTTTATTATTTGAAATGTTGAAATTTCTCTTTGACTCGAGGAGCTTGCTCGTATTCTTCGTGTTCCTTGTCAAGGAGTCTGTGTGTTCACACCCGATTGGCCCAACACATCCCTACCAAACGGTGTTGATTCAAATCCCGACATCTATCCACCTCCCTATGAGGATTTCGCATTGATTCGTGATGCTCTCTTCTATGAAAGATCTCTGGGTAAGACCCGCAAGGTCAAAGGGGTACCCACTACCCTTGATCCTTTCTAAATGGTCCTCTCCAAACTAAAATTCAATCTCAAGAAATGGGAAACAATCCTTAGCGAGAATGTCACAAGTCTCATAAGAAACAAGGATCACCCTAATGTTTGTCTCTGCTACATGCTTTATTGTCTCTCTATTGAAAATCCTTTCAATCTTGCCTACTACATTTCCAAAAGAATGGAAAGTGTGACCAAGAGTGACATTATGGCACTTCCATATGGAATGCTTCTCACTCGCCTCTTTGAGCATGTTCGCACCTCTCGCCCTTTTGCTATCACAAATGATCACTATCTTGTGGACCACGTGATGACTCATCTCTCTGAAAGGCGAGTTTTCAAGATAATGCCCAAAGAAAGAAGACCTCACCCTCAAACTCCAACTCCTACAGAGTCTTCCGAGTTACCCTCTCCCACTCCTCATTAAGAAGAAGAAGAAAATGATCCGGTAGACAACTACACGCTTGATCCTATCCCCTACAACAATCCACTTCCATCCATCAAAGGAGGAGAATCCTCATAATTCAAGCAAACCAAGGGAATGTTCAAGTGCTTTGGCCATTTCCTTTCCAAATTTGGAAAGAAGAAGTAAGGTGTGCTAAATGATGTGAGTATATGTTAAGGGTGTGTTTGGTTTAAACATTTTGAAGCAGGTAATCCTGTGAAACTCTTCTCTTTTTTGATCTACGTATGTTTGGATTTTCTTAAGGTTATGTTGTAAACCTAAATATTTGAACCTTTATGCCTAATGTTTAGTGTTGTATGTTCTTTTGATTGTTCCCTTACTAAAATTAAGGGGTGTTTGGGATAGTAAAAATGTGTAAGATTTAAGCTATATATTCTGCCCATAAGCCCTTAGGATATTCAAGTGTATACACTTGATCAGTAATGAAGAAGAAAAACAGGATTAGGATTGCGTTTAGATCACTACTAGAAGTTTAGGAAATTTAGGAACCAAGATTGCTACAGCCGGTTCTATGTGCAGCAAAGCCGGTTCCATTGGGGCAATGGAACCGTCGATGCTGGTTCTACAGAGAGTTTTTGCTCATTTTGGGGTGTTAGCTTTTTAATATAAGTTCATAAATAGGTTAGTTAGACTTGTCTTAAGGTGATCCAATACCTGGATTTTTCTTGTTTAACCTAAAAAGGCTTCCTAATGATTAAGTTTAGAGAAAAGTTAGTGGTTTAGACATTTAATGTCTTGCATGCCTTTTGAATATAAATCTAAACCTTAGTTAGCTTGCTATCACCGTCTAAACCTAAAAATAACCAGCCTTAAAACTTTTCCTTGATCATTCTCTTCATGGCTTCAAGTGCTAATTCCTTCACCAAAAATCCTCCAAGGAAAATGCCTAGAACCGAAGTCATTGACATTTCATCAAATGAATCCTCACCCATCCAAACTAATCTCATAAACACCACCCTTGATACTACCTTAGCTCTCACCATCCCTTCACCAATAACTAGCCAAGCAATCTCAACTCAAGGAATTGATGTATCACCATTAGCTCCTAGAGCTCTTGTTTACTCAACTACAACTAGCTCACCTCTTGAACCACATCCCTACTTAACTTCTTTGGAAAATCTACCACCAAGGAGCTCTAACCCATCACCTCCATCCTCCTCTCTAGGCTTCTCCCAAACACTCCCTCAACAAACTCCCATGGACTTTGAACCACCCATTCCTCTGATCAACCTCTCTAGAGGTAGGCTGAGTGCTTAACCCGAGCCATTCTTAAGTAGAGATCAACTGGTGCAAGAGCTTAGTCAATACCAAGACTTCGACCATCACCTAAAGCCGCAATCCAAAACGCACAAAATGTGCAAAATAGCCTCCTTCCTTCATTCACCACCACTTCTTCTCAAATGCCACCCATACCACCACTATTCCACTTCACCACCACTTCTACAACCTCAATACCACCTTTTAAAACATCAATTCCACCATCAAGCACCTTTGTTCCTCTTGATCAATCCCTATGGATGGAAGGTCCATCTATTTCATAACCACAAGAACACACATGTCCCCATTGTCAACACACCAAAACAATTGTCAACAATCTCCAAGATAAGATGAGGTTTATTTTGAACCATATCCTTGAACGTCTCAACCATCTTTCCAACCAAAAACCATAGGATGGTGATTGCAAGCTCGCATGACCTTAGACTTTGAAAGATTGGTCTAGTTAGAAAATTAGTCATGATTTTAGTTTTTTTTATTGATAATAGTCAATGTATATTTATTTCATAATTAAATGTTCTTGATGGTATTTTATTATCTTCTTACATGTTGTTTATCATGATTGCCTTTGCTTAAGTTATTTGGGATACTGTTTGGTTCAGTATATTTAGTGTAATATTTAAACAAATTACTTCCCGCCAATATTAGGCCAAGCTGACTTTTCTGCAGGTCAGCCGGTTCCATTCAGTTGGGAAGCCGGTTCCTTTTAGGAATGGAAACAGAAAGAACCGGCAGCACAACAAAACATTTTTTTCTCTTCTTTTATTTCACATTCTCGTGATTCTCAATATATTATTACGCAGGTTTCTCTTATGTAGGGGGCACATCTTTTACATTACTTTTCATCACTAACATTTATCTTTGTAGCTTTCTTAATTCATTTGGCGTCCTTGACGATCCCATTTAGGGAGAGCATTCATCAAGGGGGAGCATTGAAATTGGTTCTCTATGAATCAATTTTAGTTCTAACTTTTGTTGGACCTTCCCTCATATTACATACTTGCATTTGAATCTTTCCGAATCAACCTACCTCATAGCATTGCATTTTTTTATCGTTGGTTAGTTTTTCTTTAACGCTTTTTTTATTTTGACAAAAAGGGGGAGAAGGAAGTAAAAAACTCCAATTTAAAACTTATAAATTTTATAATTTACTTCCGATAAATTTGTGTTTTGTCATCAACAAAAAGGGGGAGATTGTTAATACAAATGAACCGTAAAAACGGTTACTTATATTTTACGATCTATCCATGTTTTGTAAGATAACAAAACAACAATCATCGGAAGTAGAAAATAAAGTTTACTAAGTTTTAAAGCAATAGTTTTTCTAACTCAACTATCATCTCATTCCAATTATCTTACTCATCATATGATTTACACATTCACTTTGTTATATATTACAAAACACATAAATACATTTTTAGAATAAAATTGTACAATTTGTGACTAAAATATATATTAAACAAATTATACCTTAAATGGTGTGAAAACTAGAAGGGGGTTGAATAGTTTTCGAATTAGAATTAGAATTTTTATTTTCTCTTATTCATTTTCACAAGTGTATTTAGTTTTGTTTGATGCGATGTAATATATTTAAAATGAAGTGATGCAAGAAACAATGTAAAGGATATATGAGACAATTATTTATAGTGGTTCGGCTACAAGGACTCCTTCCTTGCCCTACTTCACTCCCCGAGTCACCTACTCGAGAGTTCGAATACACTAATCACCAAAACTCCTTTAACCGGCGGAGAAGCCACACAGCGTTACTTAATTATTTTCACGATGCTAAGTTGAACATCGGGTTCCACATATTAGAACCATTCACCATTCGCCACTTCCACATTACAACACCCTTTATTCAAATCCTAAACCCTTCGTCACATCACCAATGCTTGTCCTCTACTAGGTACCAAACATACACATATATATTGTTTTTTTACATCAATGTCACCAAACCAAATCTAGACATTTCTAAGATATTTTTGTTAGAAGATTAGAGACAAGATAAAGAAGAACTTGAGACATAGAAGTCTGTCACAAGATGGAAGATAGATCCAAGCTTCTAGAGATTTTGACGAGCTTGTACATAGAGGACCTTTAGATGTCGTCACGACAATGTCATTAAGGATCTACAAGAAGCATTATAGTAGAGTGGAGAAGATTAGTGGCAACTTGATTTAAATAGAAGAAAAGAGTTAGAAAAGGCAAATCCTTAAAACAAGTGAGATGAAGACATAGAAGATCGATAATAACTGATTTTTTTGAAAGAGAATTGTATTGTGAAGTCTATGTAATCAAGAGAAATGATGTTGTAGTTAATAGCCAAATATGTTAACCTGATTGCCTGAACTGCGGTGCGTTTACCAAGGCACGTATTCAAAGTTAAGAGCACCGGCAAACAGTACTTAAAAATACGTTTTGAATTTTAAACTAATATAATCATTTTACTATTTGCCGGAACTGCCAGTGCTGTTTACCAAAGGCACCGGTATGTAAAGTTAAGAGCACCAGCAAACAGTACTCAAAAATACGTTTTGAATTTTGAACTAATATAATAATCAATTTACTGTTTGCCAGAACTGCCGGTTCTGTTTACCAAGCAACCGGTAAGGTAAAGTTAAGAGTACCGCAAACAGTACCAAAATAAGTTTTGACTTTTTAATGATTTACAACTAGTATAATAAAATGAGAGAATCTTTTTGATCGAATTTTTTAAGTGGAAAAAATAAAAAAAAAATTTGTGTTTAGTGTAAAGTTTATGAAAGAAGTGTTTAAGATAATTTTTAGAAATTGCAAGATAGATTTTGTGAATGAGAAGAATATTGTTTTTGTAAAGTGTTTTGGTGTGTTAGAAAACTATTGGCTTAGAAATGCTTTGAGTTTGTTGTTTGATACGTTTATGTTTTGTTATTGACAAAACAAAGTGAGATCGTAAAATATAAGGTAAACCTTTTTACGGTTTACTTTGTATTAACAATCTCCCCCTGTTTTGTTGATGACAAAACAATATAAATTTATAAAGAGTACAAACGCATAATTCTAAGCATTTCTAAATTGAATTTTAACTTTTCGGCTCCCCCTATTTTGTCGAAACAAAAGAGGTGTCGAAGAAAAACTACCACATAGATAGAGAGTGGTTATTAATAAATAAAAGAGAAATATAAAATGGGAAACTAAATTAGCTCCAACGTTCCCTTGGACGAAGGTACCCCCTATAATGATATGCTACAAAAAGAGTTTAGTCATAAAATAATAATTTTATATTGGTTTGACTTTTAGTGGGCCAAACATGTTGCTCCCCCTTAAAGGAACAATTCTTGGACAGGTACCTCACTTGATACTGTACTCAAAGAGATTTAGTATAAATATGAGAAAGAGCATATTATGGGGACCTAACCCCTACAAGAGTTTCAGAGTGGCCGGTTTGCTGTCCATAAAAGGCATCGCTTGTTATCGGACAGCACCGGCTGACCTGAAAGAAGTCAGCACAGACCAAGAGTATGGCAGGAGCCAAACTTATTCAAATTTTAATCATATTCCACACAATTCACATGTGATAAATAACACATAAAGAATTTACAAAGACTAAATTGAAATAAGAACAATCAAGTAAAAACAACATCATAAGTGATTATAATCATGAAATTATATAAGAATTACAAAAACATGAAGTAAAACAAAAATTGACTTGGTGCCAATCTAAAACTAAAATCATGTTTAGGCAATCCCTTAATATGACTAAACCTTAGTCATTATTAGACCTAGTAATCGTCCTTAGGCAACCGATTTGAAATGTGGTTAAGGCGTTCCAAAAGATGGTTTAGCATAAACCTAGTTTCGGTTTGGAAATTGTTTATGATGCGCTCAGTCTTTTGGCAATGTGGGCAAGTGTGATCAAGAGGTTGTGGTGGTTGTTCAAGCCAAAGAGTGTGGTCAAGAGGTCCAAAGACATTTGGTGGTGGGAATGATGGACCATAAGGGGGTGTTTGGATGGGAGTAGAAGTTGGATAGAAAGGTGGTGGTATTTGGATGTGAGTGATGGAGGTAGGCGGAATGAGACTATCTTGCACATGTTGTGCATTGTTGATAGCCTCTTGAATGTTTTGGTGGTATGCTTGGAGATTGTGAATTTCTTGTTGGATAATTTCCCTTTCCACGGAAGGGTTGGGTTGAGCATTGACTTGGTGAGAGTTTGGGTTAAGTGAAGGGATCGTTGGCTCAACGGGAGCTTCATTTTGAGATGGTTGAGGAAGGTTTTGTGTTAGAGATTGAGGAGGTGGGTTCGTTGGTCATGGTGGAGCATCATTCAAAAAGGAAAGAAAGGGATGAGGGTCATTGGGGGTGTTTGGTGGAGAGGTGAAGATAAGAGCTCTTGGAGCCAAAGGAGATGCAAATGGCTCTACCATGTTTGGTATAGGTGGTGGAATTGTGATATGGAGTTGTTGTGGTGAGTCCTCAATGGAAGTAAGGTCAATGTAGGTGACTTTTAGAGCCTTTTTGGGTGGATTTTGAGTAGAGGAGCAAGCACTTGAGGCCATTGTTGTCTTTGAATGTGAGAATAGGATGTATAGAGAAGATTTGCAGGTTGTGAAGGGTAAGGAAGATGTTTCTCAAGCCCTTAATTTATAATTAAACTTCATGCAAAACATTAAATGCTTAAACCACTACTTTTTCACTAAACAAAATCATTATAACCCATTTTAAGGTCAAACAAGGCAAAACCAACTACCTAGCAGTAATGAGGCAAGTCTAATGAGCATGTTTATGGCTTTGGTTTGATAAGTTGGAACCTCAAAAATGGCAAAGAGCCTATGTAGAACCGACTGGCCGATGCCTTTGGTCAAACAGCACCGGCTTGCTGCAAAGAGCACCGGCCAGTGCAAATGATGAACAAAATTAGTCAAGTTTTGGAATTCTTATCCTAGATACTAGAGTGAATATGCAGGAAGCTAATGTTCTTAATTCTAAGCATGATTAAGGAGAGATAAGCCTATTCCTACTTTGCTAGACCTAGAAATGAGAGCTAGCCAAACGCCCCTTAAATGAAAACTAGGATTTTGCACAAGACATTTCATAACACATTTGCACATACAAACACATGTAGAAACCATAATAGAGGGAAGATGATGCAAGGGATATCCTAAGATAATCATAGGTTATTACATATCCAAACGTATTTATTCGAAACATTGTACTAGATTATACATAATCCAAAGTAGTTTTAGGAACATACCAAAACATAAAGTGTTTTTCCGGACATTACTCCTTACTTTTTCTTGCAAAGGAAATGGAAGAGACACTTGAACAACCCTTTGGTTTTCTTGAATTCTGGTGACTCTCCTCCTTGGATGGGTGGAAGTTGGTTGAGATAGGCCATGGGGTCAAGAGTGTAGTTGTCAATAGGATTACCACTTTGGTTGGTGCTAGTTCCTTGATTAGGAGGCGATTGGGAAGAATAGGAAGAGTTAGAAGGAGTTGGAGTTGGAAGACGTAGTCTTTTACCTTTAGTCTTGATGCGGTTTTTCCTTTTGTTTGAAAGGGGAATCATTACATGATCCACAAGATTAAACTCATTTGGCAAAGGATGTGGGTGATTGATTTGAACATGCTTGAAGAGTTGAGTGAGGAGCATGGCATATGGAAGAGTCATTTGACTACTTTGAGTCACGCTCATCATTCGGTGGACGATGTAGTATGCGAGGTTGAAACATTTACCGATGGAGAGACAATAAAGCATGTAGCAAAGAGACACGTTTGGATGATCTTTTTGACCGGTGAGACAAATGACATTTTCATTAAGAATGAGGTACCATTTGTTGAAGGTATCCTTGAACTCGGTGTTGAGCATTTGAAATGGTTCGAGGGTTTCATTGTCACCTTTAATTTTTTAAGGAATTGGTTCGGGTCTTTCTTTGAATAATGCATCGCGAATCAAGGATGGTTCTTCGATAGGATAGGGATGAAGATTGGGATGAGGATCAAGGATTCTTTGAAGGGACGAGATAGACCATTCATGAGAGTATAGACATACACCCTCACACAGGATTCTAAGTATTTGAGCAAAATTCTCAAGAGTGAGAATGGTTTCGACATTGTCAATAGTAAACCTCACGCAAATGGTTCTGTTAAGGTTTCGAATGAGATGGAAACCTTTATAGAATTGAAGGACGAAGACGGGGCAAATTTTCTCGTCAATGTCAAGTAGAAAATCAAAGCCTATGGCCCTAAAAGTGGGGCGAAGATTAGGTTTATCTTCGAGGAAGTCAGGGAGCACAACTCGACCCTCATAAAATAGATGATAAACAAGGGATTTGTAGATGTCCCTTTCGTCACCGGTGAACCCACCGGTGCGGTGGTACAATGGAATGTAGGAGGCGGTGTCATGATGGTCCACATCACGAACGTTAGGCATGGTGCACCTATTGAAAACAGAAATTATAAAGGGTTTTATGAAATAAGTTTTTACGGGTAGTAACAATTCGGCTTAGTTTGAATTAAAAATGTGCATGGATTGTTTTCATAGTCTTGATCCGAGTTAAAAATCAATTGTAGTTATCCTACATATCTAATTAGTTGGTTTAAGTGATTGTTGCATTTTAGGGTTCATAAAAAAATTAAGAATCATAAACTTGATTGATTAATATAGATCGTAAGAAAATAAGTGTTAATAAATACTTACAATGTAGCATTTTGATAGAAGAGAGAAGGATTGGTCAAATGACTTCAGAAGATCGTCAATGGTGTTTCTTGGGAGTACTAAATTTTAAAACAGTGAGAAGATAGAAAAGAAGAACAAGACATTTTGTTCTGCAGTTGGCCGGTTTTTTCGGTACTGTTCATAAAATGGCACCGGCTTGCATAATGAAGGACACCAGAGAAGGACACAGATGAAAATTTATTAAAAATATATATATAATTTTTTTATTTCAGTGATGTGACCCTTTATGATTCTAGCTGGATCATAGAACAAAAATTCCTAACCTTAACCGCCTATAACACCGTAAGAAATAACAGTTAGTTGGTCTTTGCTATATCCATATTAGCCATAAAACCATTGAAAAATCAATCAACGTGTTCGAGAAGTCATTTATTACACATTGAGAGTTTTCTATATCACCAAAAGCTCCCCCTACACATATGCATCATATTATGAAAGAGTTTTGCACATGCGAGGTTTAGGAACGCACTTATAGATTGAAGATCGTATCCGTTATTAATCCGTATTGATCACATTTTAATCACTATTCTCCCCCTCAAAAATTGCATATGTGTTTACAATTTTTGACAATTAGTGAATTAAAAACAAGTTAATGTCCGGAATTCACATGAGCCTAACAAAATCTGGGGAGAACAGGAGTGCATGCAGAATGAATCATATTATTATACTCCCCCTCAATTATCGAATAGATTGAAAACTTGGAGTGGGAGTTTGTTGAGCACACAATTTTAAAAGAATTTGAAATTTTCTTTTTGAGAATATCTTAAAAAAATTGTGCTCAACAGGAAAATATGTGAGATATATCTTATTTACCATCATTTTCCTTAGAACTTCTCTTGAGCATTCAAAACTTTGATTGTTTATATGACTTTGCTCAAGACCGAGAAGATATGAGCTTCCCGTTGTTTAGGATAAATGTACATAAATGAACATTTTCCTTTCTTTGGAGACCGAGTCCTAAGCTGACATTTACTTAGAAGTCGTAGAGAAAAAAATGAAAGGACATGTTTTGAAAGCATTTGAAACTCTCGCTCGAACTTCATTTATTCACCTGTGTTAATATTAATCAACATTTCTAGGTGCGCAAATGTTATCGATTGTCGAGAGACATGTCGGAGAAGATTCTTTTTGTATTTTTGAAATTTTTTGATTTTGTATTTTGTTTTTATAGGTTTTATATTTTTATATTTTGTTTTTCTTGGTTTTATAAATCAAAATAAAGAGAAAGATCAAAAATATTTACAAGTCGAAGTTTCCATCAGCAGTGATAGTTGTTGCTAGAGATGAAGTAGATGGAGTTGAATTTTGTTATTGTTGACATTTATCAAATGCATCAGCAGTAATAACATCGGAAGGCTTTGAAACAACTTGATTTTCTCCATTTGATAATTCGTCGAACAAATGACCGAATAGACTTTCCATCCACGTGATTCCTTATGAAATGTTGGGACGGCGAGGTGTTTTGTTCTTGAGTGTGGACCGGGGGTTGCAGGATATGGCTATGGCTGATTTCGAATCACAATAGATTGGAATCTTGTTGAAGTGAAAGCCATAATCCGTTAACTGTGGTCCGCATCCAAGGGACTATGGGCACAGCCAAACGGATATAGACACATGATTCTGCTTCTGCGGTAGAAGCGCAGTACAAGTCTTGTTTCTTGAGGACCAGAGTCTAACCAAACTTTCGCCTTAAAGAAATTGGCTCCACCGACGAGTACTCCTTGAAGGTAGTCTTTACATTCCGCATAGTCTAGCATCTGAAATCCGGTGTTTGTTCAATACAGGATCCTTTCGTAGTACCAAAGACCGTATTAACGGTTCCCGGAGATAAACGAAAGATCCTTTTAACCTCCTTGAGGTGCTTCTCGGTTGGCTTAGCCTCTTCTGTACGAGCCACTATAAACAAAGTAGCATGTACAATGTCGGTCTACTAGGACGTAAGATACTTGGGCACCAATCATGTACGATATTTTTGTTGCATCGACTGGAAGACCCATTTTGATCAAGGTCAAGCTTGTCTTTGATCTCCATTGGAGTACCAATAGGATCACAAGTTTCCATTCCATATTTTTAAAGGATTTCTAACACGTAGTTGAACTGGTTTATGAAGATGCCACAGGGGGATTGGTTAACTTGTAAACCAAGGAAAAGTCATTCTCCCCCATTCATCGACATTTCGAAGCGGCTTTTATGAGAGTCAGAAAATTAGTTGGGTGATACTAGGGTGTGTAGAACCAAGATAATATCTCAACATAGACCTGGTACCGACTAAGTTGTCGTCGTCGAAGGTATCTTATTAAACAATCGTTGGATCAATTATGCTCTTTGAAGAAGTGATTATGTAGGAGAAAACGTTGTCAATTCATCGTTACCATGCCCTTGGGAGATTGCTTTAAAACCACATATAGGCCTTCTTTAACTTGTAGACATGGCTTGGATGATCTCAGATCGATGAAACCTTTAGGTTGGACACGTACACGTCTTCTTTTTACGTACCATGCAAGAAAGCAGTTTTTCCGTCCATTTGAAAACACAGTGATCGATTTGTGTGCAGCATATGCCAAAAATATCACTGAGTTAGCTTCCATTTCGCAACGGAGCGAAGGATTCTTCAAAAACTCTTCCTTCCTCTTGGCGGTACCTCTCACACCAGACGAGACTCTTGTTATCTGTATGACCGTGTTCTCTTCATTCATGCTTTCCTTGTTTTTGAATAACCATTTCAAAGTAAGAGGTTTTATGTTATCCGGAGGAGGAACTAACACCCATACATCAAGCCTTTTGAACTGAAGAAGTTACTCTTGCATTGATTCAAATCCATGCGGGTCGGTATAGCCTCTTTGTCATTCTTGTGGTTCCATAGTGCTTACCAGGTAATGCGTACATGCACATGTCACCTCGTGATCGCAGTTGATTCCTTGTCAAAACCTGGTCGAGTGGGTTTACCGATCACTTGTTCCAGAGGGTGATCCTTATAGTCATTTGAAAATTCATGAGGGTTATGCTGGTAAAACGTATTCATGTTCGATGGATCCACATATTGTGAAGATGATGATTCAGCATCACTTGTGTATGGAGTAGCAAAAGGATTGACAAGTATTTTCAATAGAACATAGCATTTTCGGAATAGTGTCTAGCAAATGTTGCGGCGGTTGATGCTGACCATGTTGTGGTGTTTCGAGCTCGTCAACATCCTGTGGAAGATTTGGACAATTGGTAGCTTGAGAGGACATGGAATTGTTCGGTGTCGGTGCTGTGTCTGCTGGAGCAGAAGCCGGTTGACACCAATATAATTCATCATATATAGCTGTTCCGAACAGTAAATCCAGATAACCTTCAGTTGGTTCGTTGAGTTGTTATGTTGACGGAGCATAAGTAAGATCGGTGTCCTGAACTGATTTGCCAGAAGTCATGCTTTGAAGCCTGGGTTTTTGAATTGCTTTGTTCAAAGCCCTTCGTGAAGTCATAATGTCACATTCATTGTCTCCATGATTTTCTTTTGATCCTTCGGTTGTAAACTCTGTAAGCACAGGAATCAGCAGAATAACAAATGAATAAGCCTATATCACCATTTGCACCAAGCTTCCCAATATATCGTCACGTCATTCTGGGGATAAACAGAGAGCACGAAATAACATTGTAGAAAGGAGATATCGGGTTTACTGCGTTTATTGAGCTCGTATGTGTTTTGTTAAATCGACGGTGAATGAGTGGAGGTAGGTTTTGAGTGTTGGCAGCAGTAGCAATCGCTTCAGCCATATGAAAACGTGCACGAGAGAAAATCAACATTGTTTCTAGCAGCCTCAACTAACGTCCGATTTCTCGTAGTTCCACTAATCCATTTTGTGAGGTGTGCGGACAGAAGACGCTTGGTGAGAGATGCCACACTATCAAAGTATTCTTTAGGATTTGATTTTTTGAATTCTGTGCTGTGTTCGGATTTATGCATGATGACATGGAGACTGAAGAAGGACGAATTCGCTTCAGGAAGGTTTTTAATCACTTCTGGTGCTTAGTCTTTTGATCTGAGAAAATGTACCCAAGTGTACGGAGGGAGTTTATCGTCCACAATCACCAAAACATATGCTTTCATTTATGCTAGCATTTCTCTTGGACACAACAAAATCCATATGAAGAAGGTGTAACCTCGCTTAGATTTGGAACTGGTTTGGGTGGATGGAGATGCCCTTTTGTTTTTCCTTGCGCACAGGAGGGACAAAAGATGCTTTTATGTATTTGAATTTTGGAGACAGGGGGTGACAAGATCGTGTTTGGCAGGTCATTGATGGTTGTCAAATGAGGTGGGATAACGTTGATGCCATAACCATATGACTTGGTAGAAGATGCTCGAGCCATGAGGCAAATTGGGGATGCAGAGGCCATTTCATGGAGATTTGGTGTACAAGGTTTGTTTGAGAATTGGTTTCCTTTTAACAAATCCAACACCATCTAGATTTCTGACAAAAACAAGAGTTCCTTCCTAAAAGCAACCATCTAAATCTGAATCACAGAACTGCCCAACCAAAAATAGGTTTGTGCCCAAGCCCTCAACGAAATAAACCCTGGTGATCAAAATATTTCCCCATTGAAGATCACGAACCCCAAATTGCAATTTTTGCCCCCCCCCAAAAATAAAATTATACATGATCATTTCCAAATTCGAACGGTATCCCAAAACCTTCAGAAAAAGTTGATGAGAACGCTTTTAGGTTCCCGGTATGTGATTCGGACAATCCGGAGTCGACGCACCATAAACAAAATTTGGTATAAACCTGCCAAGAAAGAAAGTAGCATTTGGAAACCGTTTGATTTTAGGTTCCGAAGGGTTAGAAGTACAAGCATTATCACCATTAGAGCAGTCAGGTTGACTCTCAGATTCACTGGATGCTATAATTTTTCCTTTAATGTCAAAAAAATCTTCCGTGGGTGGATCACCTAAGGCAAGAATCTAGGTTTACTAGGCTTCGGTGATAGCAAAGTCTTTGTAGGGACCCTACTTTCTTAGGCTTTTTGACCTTTGGCTTTTGTTTCTTGATTGATTTTCAGTGTTTGAATACATTTGCCTTTTGTTTATTGCCACGGAGAATTCATGTCATTCACATAATTAAGATACAAAACATCATGCTAGCAGTGCATTAAACATTGCTTACACATGCCACAACATTCCTTTAGATTGATCATTTCGAGTATCAAGCTTAACGTTTGTTTACATTCAGATGACCATATGTTTTTATCTTTTAGAGCAGTTAAATTCCTTGGTGTTTCTTCTACTTCAAACTTCTTTTATCTTGTTGCAGAACTACTTTAGCGCAGAGGGGACCCTATCATTCTTTGTATTGCTCCTAGGCTGTGGCGTTTGGTCTTTGAGCAGTGGTTGTCTACTCCTGTCTAAGTAAACCATTTGAGTCAGAATAACATCTTTTTAGTGACGAACATTGAGGTTGGTAGAAACGATGAGGGAGTTGTCCTACGCTTGCTTAACTTTGTTAGGGACATACTTATTTCCCTAGGAAGGATTGAAAGGATTAATCCTAAACTTTCCTGGTGGCATCCACATTATCATGTTTCACAATTTTTGATTCTTGTGGGGTGGGTTACCGAGTTTGCAGTAGTGACTGGTTTTGACAAATCATTCGTCTCATCAAAACGTTTGATTTGACAACTTAGTTATTCGTACTGTGGCTTTGGGTTGTGTCCACTGGTCAGAAAGACTTTATCATATAACTGGCTTAAGCTTAGCATTATTCATAGATCGTATCATGTAAGTTGTTTTGCAAAGAGTCAATTATTGATTAGTTTGTGACTGTCACAGAAATAGAGTCAAAGTTTTTTGTATGTGGTCTAAGGTGAGCAATTTCCTTTTCATAATTCCGAACCTGAAACTCTAATTCGACATTCTCATTTTCAAGTTTCTGAGACAAAGGATCAAGGGTATTTGATACACATGGAGTATCCGTACTTTTACCCTTGAGATCTCCCAACTGAGCTTGCAACCGTTCGATTTTGTGTTGCATGTCATTGTAAGCTTTATCGTACGAAATTTTGTCATATTTGCATTCTTCACACTTTTTGTACCAATCATTCCAAAGTTTAGCATATTCATTCTCCTTTTTAATGATACAATTTTCAAGACGTTCTTTGTCACGGTCAAGCTCACGTTTGGAGATTTGTGAATCTACAAAACCGATGGATTTTGCACAATAGACATAATGTCCTTGACTGACAATCAGCTGCTCTCAAGAGACGCTCAATTTCCAATTCCAATGTCTTGTGCTTAGCAAGAGATTCATCAGCTTCTTTTGCAAGAGATTTAAAGTCTCGAACAAATTTGGCTGCTTCTTTCAAAAATTGTATTTCAAAATTTTGAAGTCTAGAGTCGACTTGGTTGATGATAGGAAAAATTTCTAAATTTTGAACTCTAGCATCAACTTGGTTAACGATAGGGTAAATTTCATCTTTTACAATTTTAAGAAGCTCTTGATGAGCAGAAGACGACCAATTGTGTATATCTAAAGTCATTTTTTGTTTGACAACACGTTGAAGAGTCACAATGGTGCTTTTTACCTCATTTAGAAATTTTCGTGCAACACTTGGAGAAGTATCATCCGAAAACTCTTCATTTGGTATTGAAATTGATTTGGAAACACTGGCCGTTTTGGAAGTATTTGAAAAATACAACTCTTCACGTGACTTGGCCTTTTGAGAAACAAAAACCTCTGAAAGTTGATTAATCTTTGCATAATTTGCCGGTTTTATTTCTTTGTTCAATTGTTTCATTTTTAAGCGACTCTCTTGAGCAAGTTGCAGTGTCTCCTCCGAATCATACACAGCAGGAGGATCATGCTTTTCTAATAGAACTTTGCCATTATACAAACTCTGTTGTTTCTGCTGAGCTTGCTTGAGATAAAAAGGATTTTGATAACCCAAAGCCATTTTCTGTTCGGTGTGGTAAAACGAGTCTGGCTTAGGTGAAAGCATGTGCATCGTTTGAATCGATTGACCCGTTTTGACCAAAATATTATCTAATTCCTTTATCTTATTCTCAAGTTGAATTTGTTTATCAAGAAGCTCGTCTTCGCGTATTTTGAAATCAGACTTCAACTTTTTCTTTTCTTCATTAAGAAAGGAAACAGTTGACTTTTCTTTTGAAAGCTGGTTATTTAAATTTGCAATTTCTTCATTCAAAGTCGTTACCGTCTTAGAAGAACTTAAGTGAAGTGCATTTATCTTTTTAGTAAGACATTGCTCTTGATAAACAGACTTTTGATAACACCTTTCAAGTTTGTCATATTTTTCTTGACTAATTTCAAAACACTTTTCTTGATTTTTATATCTAACAAGCTCAGTGGTCAAATCAGCATTAGTTTCTCTTAACTTGCGATTGAACGAGTTGGCTTTCTTAACTTCAATAGCTAAATTATTATATAATGAATCATATAAAGTATGTGTTTCCTCAGTAGTAGCAGGATGTTGTTCTACTGTACCCCCACTTTGTTCCACACTATAAACCTCAGAAATAACATTACTATCATTCTGTGGTACTTGGTATGGTTCAGGAATGGGCTCGAGTAGCTCAGTATATTGCTCTTCTTGAGTAAACATATTGAATATATCATTATCATAACAAATTTTCAAATGGTGTACCTCAGCTGATCCATCTGAATCGTAGACGGGAGCTTTGTCAGTCTGAGTACCCAATGTTGATGCTTACTGCAAATTAAGTTATAAAGATCAAGGACCAAAGTTGCAAAAAGTGGAAATTGTTTATAAAAGAAGAAAAAGAGAAAGAAACCACAAGGACTGAATTTGCATTTCTTAAACTTCTTTTAACACTAGAAAGGGCGGACAAGAAGACAAGGACTCATTGTGTCAATCCTCCAAACATTCAAACAACCCACCCGCTTATATCGCAACAAACCAACAGCCAAAACAGAATTTCCCGCCCAAATATCCACACAGCCCAATCCCGAAATTGCCCACACCCCGCTCCCTTTTCTCTTATAAAACTCGTTCATACACCTCTCCCCAATCAACAACAAACACGTGGCAAGCCCTAATTGGCCAGGCCACCTCACTAAACTCATCAAACGGCCACAATTCACTTATAAAAGATCAACGATTGAGATTCAATGGAACACTCTGGAATTCTTTCCCTCTCTTCACCTCTCTTCTATAAATAGCAGCCCTTAGACATCATTTTTTCAGTTGTTGATTTCATTTTAAATTTTCTCTTTGTAATTTTTCAATTTTTAAGCAATTTACTTTCCAAGTTTAGCAAAAAGCTCTAAAGCATTTGTACTCTTTCCTTCTAGTCTTGTACCTTTTAATTCAAGTAATACAATTCAGTTTGCAAGACTTTTTGTCTTTTAAGTTTCAATTATAAGTCGAATTTAATCAAATAAGCTCTAAATAAGCTCTTTTGAGCTTATCACTTTTAATAAGCTCATTTTTAGCTTATATCATGTTTTAGTCAATCATTGTTCTATTCTTATCATTTACATCAAAGTTTATGATTACTTGAGTGTTTTCAAGTTCATTTTGAAGATATAAGGAGCAATAAGCTCAATTCTAGCTTATTGAGGTTTAGAGGCTTGGGAGCCACTTAGGTTTAAGCTTTTTAAAGCCACTCATTCAACTCAAATTTAGCTTACATTCTGTTTTTAGTAAATCATTAGTTCAATTTCATCATTTCTATCAAAACATCATGATTACTTAAGTGTTTTGAGTTCATTTTTAAGCAATAAGGTGAAATAAGCTCTTTAACAGCTTATTGAGTTTAAAGCTGTGGTTTAGAGGCAAGGTGCCAATAGGATCACCTAGACTCTTCACTTGGATGTCTAGGTGAAGAAGATTCTTCAAAATTCAGGTTTCTCCTTCTCAATTCTATTTTAGCATCTACCTAGCTTATTCCTTTTGCTTATATCAAATTTGTTTGTTTAATCTAGTGCTTAATCCTTTTTCATTTAGTATAGTCAGCTTATAGTTGTTGTTGTTTTAAGTTTTCCTAGTTAACAACTCATTTAGATTTCAAATTTGTCTTTCTGTCAAATTTAGACTGATAAGCTACAAAGAGTAACTAGCTTAAATTCACACATAAGCTATTAGTTCTATAGCTTAAACAGTTCAAGTATGATAAAATTAGAATAAGTAGATAAAAAGTTCAGGTTGATTTAGTTTTTAAATAGACTTTAAGTGCATTTAGTCTTAACAGCTTATTAGTAAGGGAGTGTTTGGATTAGGCTGGTTTTTATCTTTAAATTCAATCTTACTATGTCAAATCTTCCTATCTAGTTGAGTTAGAGCATATTACAATTTTGTAAACAGTTTTTGAAAATTAGAGTTTAGAATTTAAAAAGTTTGGGAGTTAAAAACCTTGCCAGCACCAGGGCACATTTTAACACTGTGTAGGTTTTAGATTTTAAGATGTTAAAAATAAAGTTTGTTTAGAGCTCACTTTGGATCATAATAGATCTAAAATTTGAGCCTGCATTTCAGTTTTATACCATTTGTACCAGCTGCTAATTGCATCAGCAGCAACAAACAAGCAGCAGCAACATTTAGCAACCTTTTTCTTTTAAATTTTCTAGTGATCTTTGTTAAAACTTAGCCTTTTTCTTTTTAAAATCCTTTAGTATACCTATTAAGCTACATTAAGCTTCCCTTGTTTTCAATTTTCATCAAATAATAAGCAAGATACAAGCCAAAATGTGAAAATACTCCTTGTGCCTTACTTTCTGTAACAGCCATGGATCAGCTTATTTTCTAGCTTATTCTTTAGTTAAAAGTTGAAAGTGTCTTTATTAAAGTTGTAGGGAATAAGCTGGTTGTCAACTTTGTAGTTTTAAGTTTTTGCTCATTCTCAATTTTTCAATAAGCTAAATAAGCCAAATTCGTAGGGTCTCTTTGGTATTTCTCTTAAAGATTAGGGTTAATCGTTTTAACTGCTGTGTAAATTTACTCAAGTTCACCCGCCTACCCTTTAGTTTCCTCTCTGTCAATTCCTACCCTGTCTTTCTTAGTATAATAAAAAGTTTAATATTTTTAAATTTTAGTTTTAATAAATTAGGGTTTATCTTTTAATTGATCAAATTAGAGTACAATTAGTTAGTAGAAATTAGGGCTTTTATTTTTTATAACTTTCTGCACCTTTGTAGTTTCTAAAAATCAATTTTCCATATTTTTTCAGTTAAATTTGTATTTTTTAGAAATTAAAATAGTATGTAGTTAATTCCTTTTTCTTAGATAATTCATAAAAAATTAAAAAATAGTTGAAAATTTTTGATTCTTTTTGCATTAATTTTCATTTTAAATCTAGAATTTTTGAAAAATAAAAGAAAAATTTTAGTGTTGATTTTTAGAAAAGTTTATTTTTGATAAATCATTAAATCTTTGAAAAATCATAAAAAATTCAAAAATACATAAAAAATTCTAATTCTTTTTCCTAAAATTTTCATTTTAAATTTGTGATTTTTAGGTATAAAATTTGTTAAAAGTCGTGCTTTAGATTTTAAATTTCAGTTTTAGCTCGCGTTTATTACATTTTGTGCATTTAAATTTTGTGCTAGTTAATTGTTTTTAATTCATGCTATTATATTTTGTAGTGTAATAAACAAATCAAAAATCTTTTATCATTCTTGACTCGATTCCGAATTATTCCTAAATTCTCAATTCACGATTTCGTTGGGACACGACCCGAGGATAAGTACTTCCCGGATAAAAATATACGAATTGTGTTTTCTTTTGTGAGATTTTTACCTTATATTTCTCTTAATTGAGAATTATTTTGGTTAGAAATTTTCACGGGATTATTACTATTGGTATATAAATTTGACTATACAACCACGTTTCCATAACGGTCAACTTCCCAATCATCCCAAATTTACATACTTTTACAAAAATGGTGATATCGGCCATTTTATACAAAAC
>BQNB010081234.1:0-29683 GCA_026074375.1 Tanacetum coccineum
TGGTATTGCATATATAATGTATTATTGCATTATTGTCTCATTTCGTCTAAGCTCATGGCACACAAACTGACTAGTGTATATATATACCCAAATTGATGTAATATATATATATATATATATAGATAATGGCCCCCGGTGTAGGTAATTCCCATATACCTATGAGATTCAAATATAGTGTGTTTGGTTACCTATCTGGCTAACACAAACGGAATTCGTCAATCCTGATAGATCTATCCACAATATTCCCGTTCACTCGCAAGTGATTAATGGTCCATGATGGTGGGGTCTTTTGGCATAAAGGGACTTAGATCACAAGCAATAATATATTATGATAGCATACATTTAGAAAACACTTGTATTCATAGTTTATAGCATGTATCCACCTCATGGGTTTATGAAAACATTCAAGAGATTTAAAAGTAAGGATATGAACTTACAATATCGATTTTAAGTACTTGTGTATATTAAAACAATTGAGCATGAATCCCCTCGCGGTTTTAAAAATATAAAGACTTTAAAAGCGAGGCTATGAAATCTCACAATATCAGTTTTAAGTACTTGTGTATATTAAAAACAATTGAGCATGTATCCCCCTCATGGGTTTATGAAATATTTAAAAGAGTTAAATGCGAGGCTATGAACTCACAATATCGGTTTTAAGTACTTGTGTGTATTAAAAAACAATTGAGCATGTATCCCCCTCGCGGGTTTATAAAACATTCAAAAGATTGAAATGCGAGGCTATGAACTCACCTTAACAGTATAGGGAAATCTTGATTGATGGCAAAAGTATATGAAATGAAAGTAACGGCTTCGTCACATAACCTGGGTAATATGTCAAGTCTTAGTTTGATTGGATATGCTTTATGTCATAATGAAATATCACTTTGATTGGATTTATTATGAAAATATTGTATCACTGTTTGGGCCATCATAATTCAGAGGTCATGTAGTAAACGTTTGAGGAGCCAGGACACTTTAAATCGTAAATCCAGCAAACTCATCAAAACGTATACCCAAATGAAACCCCTTATATGAAGCTCCCTAGTAATGTGATACATTATAATTTTAAGTTTCTTCAAAGGCTAGAATAATTTATATATATTTTTATAATTAATATAAAAATATAATATTTTATAAGTTTTCAAAATTGGCAATATATACCCTTGGTTTATAAACTTTTACAAGTTTAGTCCTTTATATAGAAAGTATATATATATATATATATATATATTAAACCTTTAACTTTGAAACTTGGCAAAATAGGTCCTTAAAGTTATAACTTAAAGAAAGTGACATTTTCAGCCCCTTTAGTTATAAATTTCAGAAAGTTACGATATATACCACTATGCATGGAAACTTTTGCAAAACAAGTCCAAAAAGCCATGCAAGGTTATTTTAAGATTCCAAATGATATTTTCAGGTTATAGCTTATTAGTATAAGCTAAAATAAGAAGTGTTAACGTAACAAAAGTTTAGAAAAATGATCCTTTAGCTAGAAAATCAAAACGGGTCGTTTTTAGGGTTTTTATAAAAAAACATAGGTTTGAGGATTCAAAGCTTCAAATAAGAGTTAATATATGATCTTAAGAGTATTATGAACATTATTATACAAAATATAAGCTTATGGAACAAGATCTTAGGCTTACTTGAGCTAAAATGGGTTGAAATAAGGTTTTCGGGTTCGTACGCCTAGTAATGACTTCAAAGCTTCGTTTTTCTTGATTCTTGGATTCTATTATGAGCTTAGGGACTTCTATTGATCTTCTATTGCTGCTATGGAAGTTTTATAATTCCATTTGAGGGTATGAGATGAGATGTGTGGGATGAAATGAAATGAAAGGGGTGTTCGGCTATTTATAGCTTTCAAGGAGCCTTAGTGCCCAAGTTTACTTATTTGATTAGTGTCAAGGCTACATTAGTTGAATCATGGAAGCTAGAATGATGATTAGGAAGAGCTAGAAGACTAGCTAAGCAAGGTGGAAGGATTTTGGGGTGTTTGTGTGGTTCGGCTAGGAAAAGGAAGATAAGGAGGTGACAAGGCCTCCTTGGTGACCAAGTATTGAGTTTGAGGTGCTTGTAAGCTATTTTTTTGGCTGCTTGTGATGTCATAGAGGTACTAGGGTGCTTGCTTGAGGTGTTTGGTCGCTTAAAATGGGTAAAAAGGTAAGAAAATGGCGTCGGGTTGGTTTTTCTTTCGAGTTAGGGTTTAGGGTTTTAAAATGTGGATTAGGGTTAGGATTAAGGGTAGATTAAGGTTTAGGATTAGTGTTAGGATTGATATTAGGGCTTAGGATTAAGGTTTAGGGCTTAGTTTTAGGTTTAGGGTTTAGTTTTTAGTTGAAAGTGAAATAAGGGTTTAGGGTTTTATTTTTAGGTTTTAGGGTTTTAGGTTGGTGAATTCATAGGTTTAAGTAAAAGCTGTATTGAAATAATTTAAGAATATATTTTAGAAAAGAAAAAGTAGCGTTACAAACATTTAAAATGATATTTCCAAAATCCATCTGAAATCCACGTTTGTTTATAAAATCTAGTACTGTTCAGTAGTGCGACCACAGATCGAAGTAATGGTGGACTATGTTACGTATTTCGAAGGCCAAAATAGTAAGGTAGACAAGGGACACATTCACCAGTCTAAATATATAACAGGTTATTATTGCACCTAGCTAATGACCCCGAAGCTTAACTAGATTTGTGCCCCAATCAGAATATAGGATGACTTGCCAACAACCTAAAAACACCTTTCATATGTTTAAATGCACCCGATCAAACTAGTGACCAAGTAAGGTGGGATTTGTCAATCCCGATAGATCTATCCACAACACTCGCCGCTTACTACAATAGAATTAACGGTTCATGATAAGTAGGGACTTCACGGCAATAAGGTAATTATGCCAATTAATTTTCAGGCAGACAACTGGATAGCATACACTTTGTAAACACTTGTGTCCGTAGTAAAACAATCATGTCTAAAATTCACGGTTTCAAATATAGGTATTCACGATCTCAAATCATGTAGTAAACAAATCAAACTTAGTAAAAATAATCATGTAACGCTTACGTATAGAAATCAATAAGTTTATGTAGTAAAACGAGCACGTATTCTCACCCCGAAAACAGTTTAAGAAAACCATTAAAAGAGAAAAGGTGGGGCTATGAACTCACATTGATGATGAAGAACGGTTGGCGGGAATGCGCATATTAAGCACGGCACAAACGGAAACCGAAACGGCTTGACCAATAAGTTGCAACTAATCTTAACGGCTAAGTCCCACTAGCCTAGGATATGGTATTTGGGTTCCCCGATAATTGGTTACGTCAACGCGACACGTTGATAAAGGATTGAGGTTTCAAGTTGTAATAGTTTGGTGGTTGGTTAAATAAAATAAATCAAGAAGTAACCGCAAAGTGTGTAATATATTCCGTATATATTACATATGAAAATAAGTGATTATATAATTCATATGGTGAATTATATAATAAGACAAAACAAGCCTATTACAAGTTATGTATGAATGTGAGATAATTGGGTAACAATATAATTCGACACTTTTTCAAAAGTCGTTAATTAAATTAATAAAGAGTTCTTGCATAAAAGTAAACATGTGTTTTAAAGTTACGAATTAAATAAGTTCGTTTAGTATTTCGTTTCCCCGGCAGGTTTTAGTTAATATAGTTATCTGTTTGTAAAAGTATGATTTCTCGATTATTCTCCTGGGTTTTGTTAAAACACAATTTTAATAATCTTAAAAACTATATATATAACTTTGTCATTTGATCGGGTTTCTAAAATAATATAAACTTCAATGACAATTTACTAAGTATAACAATTTTTAGAAATTTCGGCATGACTTTGCCGTTTATACGACGTTTCCATTTTTACCAAACTCAAAGTTTTCCCTTCTTTAATCAATTTGTGTTGCAAAATATCCGCGTATTTCAATATATATCTATACGAGATAAAGCAATTTAACAAAAATAAGCTAAACCAAACACACCCTATATGTTGTAAAACACAAAACCAAACGCCCTATATGGGCAGCCTTAAACCCAGTTCCAAACAGCCCCTTATGGGCCGTTAACACCAAAACCAAACACCCCCTTTAGGCAGTTTTAAACCCATATCCAAACACCCCTTAATGGCAGTTAACCACCGAAACAAACACCCCTTTTCGGGCATGTTTATCAACCGAAATAAAAGAATAAAACCAACTAAATTCATTAAAACAAAACAAGTTAAAACAAACACAACCGCATAAAGTTTATTACTAGTTTTACACAAAATGAAACCATCCAACTTGGAGTATAATGGGTGGGGCGGTGGTGGTCTAGGCGGCTGTTGGTGGCCTGTTATGGTGGTGGCAGCCGTGGCGGCTGTGGTGCGAAGGTGGAGATGGTGTGGCAGGCGTAACGGGGTGGTGACGAAGGTGATATGGTGGTGAGTGTGTCGGCTGTGACGTGAGGAGGGTGAAGAGGTGATGATGGTGACGAGTGGTGGTGGTGTTGTTGGTGATGGTGGCGGTGTCGGTGTGGTGGTTTCGGTGGGGTGGCAGCGGGTGGCGATGGAGATGATATGATGGTGATGTTGATGGTGGCGTGGTGATGTGATGGTGCGACGGCTGAGCAACGGAGGAGGGGGGCAGCGCGTGGAGAAGCGTGAGTGTGAGGATCGAGTAGATCGGGCGATGAGAATCGATTTTGGTTTCGGTCGGAAAAGTCCGCCGGAAAACTTTTCCGACGGCGGCGGCGTGGTGGTCGGCGGCTGGCCGGAAATGGGGAGGGAGAGAGGAGAGGGAGTGAGGAAGATGATGTATTGTGTGTGTGTTTTATATATTGAAATGAAAATGATATAAAAAAATTTTTATATATATAATAAAAGTTTTAAATTTTTTGAATAAGGTTGTTAATAGTATAGGGTTGCTTTTGTAAATATTCCCTCAGGGACTAAAAGTGTAATTGTTGAGAAACTTTTATAAAATATTGGTTCGGGGCTCATTTGAGCGACTTAACGGATGATTTAAAATACGAAACTTGCGCCATTGTTTTCCAAATCATTTTTCTGATAAAAATTGAGTTTTGCTTTGATAGTATTTCTTAAAATATTTTTTTATAAACATTTATAAAAAATAATTTGTTATTTATTTGGTGGACTCGGTTAAAATAAAACGTGAAATTTTTAATTTCGGATTTCGTGTTATCACATCGATAATAAATATATTATTAATGTTTTTAATTTTAATATTTTTATTAAATAAATAGTGATAATTAAAAATAAATTTAATTATTTGTGTGTGTCGGTACCCGTTGTGTGCAGTTTTCAAAACTTTGCGATGCTGTTTTAGCCCTCTTCTGCTTGTTTTCAAGTCTCGGGTAAAGCTAAAAAGTTGTTTGAAATATCGTTTTACATCAAATTGCTTTAGGGTTTGAATCGTGAAAACATGATTTAGTGGTTCGTTTTTGATAAATCAACTATGAATTAATTATATCCTTTTTTCTCGAGTTTCGAATCAAATAATTTAAAATTAAATTTTATAAACGACAAACATGTAATAATAAATATGATTTATTATTTAAATATGTTCCGAAAATTGACGGTTGTTACAGTCTTCCCACCTTAAGAGAGCGCCGTCCCGGTGCTCAATTTGTTTTATTCGTCCTTGGTTTACTAGTGATTAGATGAGTGGATATACCTAGGTCATCGGTCGAGGTTACACCGAAAATTTAAGTGAACAAAGGTCCAAAGCATAGGCTATAATGCAATCGATTGAGCGAATGAATCAACTGTATGGGAATCTTCAATGAAAGGATGAGAATACATGACTCGAAGAAATGCCATTGGAACGAAGAATTTAACAAGTCGTCAATTCTTGAAAGTGGTTAATGATTTATTACTATTAGATTATCAAGTTGCGGCGGTCGATACCATTCGAAATATCCAATATAACAAAAGCACGAGTCGAAAGAAATTCATAGCCCAAGGGAATGATTCATACGGACGAACACACGCTATGTCGGATAACATAAGCCCACTCATTTATAATTTGTCCACTTACAAATAAGAGGGCGGGGCCCATCCCTTGTAAGTAAGGAATTTATAAAACTTATGGTTCGGTAATTATAATTCCTTATTCAAATGAAGAATCGTCCTAATTCATTTCAATAAGATGATTATAAATCATCCTACTTAAGTATCGCCGGCACAAAAACACAATATCAAACAATAGATTACGAAACAACGTATACGATCAAAAGCATAGGAAGAGTGTTCCAACTCAAAGTGGAGTGGTAAAGTAATCGGCATTGGTGTTCGAGAGAGTAATTGAGAAATCAGAAAGTACGGGATAATCGGAGTGATCAATATTTATAACTGACTAATATAAGGTAAATAGTAAGGCGTCATACGATAGACGTAAGAAAGCGAAATCATAAGCAAGTATTAAATACTCGTTATCCATATAATAGTAGTAGAGATACAAAAGAGAGCTTATAAAGGATCAGGAAGCATGCGCGCGCGGATATCGGACAATGGTGAAAGAATCTTAAAATTTTTTGAAAAACGGTTATAGTCCAGGTTTTGAAAACGACCTAGTTCTCTACAACCAGTGCTCTGATACCAATCTTTCACACCCCCAAAATCGGCGGAGCGGAATAGTAATTTGGGTGCGACTTTAAGGCACAAAGTACAAGTCACAGAAAACGACCTCAAAAGAGACGTTTAATAAAATGTCACATTCAATTTAATTAAAAATGTCAGAGTTAAATAGGTTCCATTTATAATGTATTAGAAAACATTGTCAAAACATTTGTCAAATAGTACTCAAGTTACTAAGCCTTCAAAAATATATATCTACGCGACTCGAATGCTCCCAATGCTCCACTAGTAAAATAGTAACCTGAAAATACATGCTAAAACGTCAAAAAATAATGTTGGTGAATTCATAGGTTTAAGTAAAAAGCAGTATTGAAATAATTTAAGAAATATTTCAGAAGAAAAGTAGCGTTACAACATTTAAAAGTGTTATTTCTGAAATCCATCTGAAATCCAAGTAGTGATTTAATAAATCTAGTAATGTTCAGTAGTGGACCACAAGATCGAAGTAATGGTGGACTAAGTACGTATTCCGAAGTCCAAAACAAGTAAGGTAGACAAGGGAAACACATTCACCAAGTCTAAATTTTAAACAGGTTTATTGCACTAAAAAAGGCCTCATGACCCCAAAGCTTACTAGATTTGTGCCCAATAAGATATAGGATGCTTGCCAAAACCAAACACCTCTCAATGTTAAATGCATCCGAATCAAACTAGTACCCAAGTTCAGGTGGGGATTGTCAATCCGATAGATCTATCCATAACACTCGCGTTACTACAGTAGCAATTAACGGTTCATGATAAGTAGGGACTTCACGGCAATAAGGTAACTTAGCAATAATATTCAGGCCAGAAATCTGGGCTAGCATACATTTGTAAAAAACATTTGTGTCCGTAGTAAACAACTCATGTCTAAATTCACGGTTTCAAAATATAGGTTATTCACGATCTCAAATCATGTAGTAAACAAATCAAACTTAGTAAAAATAATCATTAAACACTTAGTCTAGAAATCAAAAAGTTTATGTAGTAAAACGGAGCTCTGCATTTCACCCGAAAACAGTTTAAGAAAACCATTAAAAGAGAAAAGGTGAGGCTATGAACTCACATTGATGATGAAGAACGATTGGCGGGAATGCGCATATTAAGCACGGCACAAACGGAAACCGAAACGGCTTGACCAATAAGTTGCAACTAATCTTAACGGCTAAGTCAACACTAGCCTAGATAATGTATTTGGGTTCCCCGATAATTGGTTACGTCAACGCGACACGTTGATAAAGGATTGAGGTTTCAAGTTGTAATAGTTTGGTGGTTGGTTAAATAAAATAAATCAAGAAGTAACCGCAAAGTGTGTAATATATTCCGTATATATTACATATGAAAAAGAAACGATTATATAATTCATATGGTGAATTATATAATAAAGACAAACAATGCTTTACAAGTATTATGTAAGAAACGTGAGAAAATAATGGTAACAATATAATTCGACACTTTTTCAAAAGTCATTAATTAAATTAATAAAGAGTTCTTGCATAAAAGTAAACATGCGTTTTAAAGTTACGAATTAAATAAGTTCGTTTTTATAGTTTTTACAAAACTTATTATTTTGTCTATTAGTCGAAAATTATAAAATAATATTTTATAATTTAGTATTTCGTTTCCTCGACGGGTTTTAGTTAAAATAGTTATCTCGTTTGTAAAAGTATGATTTTCGATTATTCTCCGGGTTATTGTAAAATCACAATTTAATAATCTTAAAAACTTATATATAACTTTGTCATTTGATCGGGTTTCTAAAATAATATAAACTTCAATGACAATTTACTAAGTATAACAATTTTTAGAAATTTCGGCATGACTTTGCCGTTTATACGACGTTTCCATTTTTACCAAACTCAAAGTTTTCCCTTCTTTAATCAATTCGTGTTGCAAAATATCCGCGTATTTCAATATATATCTATACGAGATAAAGCAATTAACAAAAATAAGCTAAACCAAACCACCCTATATGTTGTAAAACACAAAACCAAACGCCCTATATGGGCAGCCTTAAACCCAGTTCCAAACAGCCCCTTATGGGCCGTTAACACCAAAACCAAACACCCCTTTAGGCAGTTTTAAACCCATATCCAAACACCCCTTAATGGCAGTTAACCACCGAAACAAACACCCCTTTTCGGGCATGTTTATCAACCGAAATAAAAGAATAAACCAACTAAATTCATTAAAACAAAACAAGTTAAAACAAACACAACCGCATAAAGTTTATTACTAGTTTAACAAAATGAAAAACCATCCAACTTGGAGTATAATGGGTGGGGCGGTGGTGGTCTAGGCGGCTGTTGGTGGCCTGTTATGGTGGTGGCAGCCGTGGCGGCTGTGGTGCGAAGGTGGAGATGGTGTGGCAGGCGTAACGGGGTGGTGACGAAGGTGATATGGTGGTGAGTGTGTCGGCTGTGACGTGAGGAGGGTGAAGAGGTTGATTGGTGACGAGTGGTGGTGGTGTTGTTGGTGATGGTGGCGGTGTCGGTGTGGTGGTTTCGGTGGGGTGGCAGCGGGTGGCGTTGGAGATGATATGATGGTGATGTTGATGGTGGCGTGGTGATGTGATGGTGCTGACGGCTGAGCTAATAGACACAACCAAAAAAAACAAAAATGGAAGGAGGGGGGCGGCGCGTGGAGAAGCGTGAGTGTGGGGATCGGGTAGATCGGGCGATGAGAATCGTTTTTGGTTTCGGTCGAAAAAGTCCGCCGAAAAACTTTTCCGACGGCGGCGGCGTGGTGGCCGGCGGCTGGCCGGAAATGGGGAGGGAGAGAGGAGAGGGAGTGAGGAAGATGATGTATTGTGTGTGTGTTTTATATATTGAAATGAAAATGATATAAAAAAATTATATATATAATAAAAGTTTTAAATATTTTTTGATAAGTGTTAATAGTATGGGTTGCTTTGTTATTATTCCCCAGGGGACTAAAAGGTATAACTTGTTGAGAAACTTTTAGAAAATATGTGGGTTTGGGGTATTTTGAGCGACTTAACGGATGATTCAAATCTTGAAACTTGCGCCATTGTTTTCCAAATCATTTTTCTGATAAAAATGAGTATTTACTTGATAGTATTTCATAAATATTTTTATAACTTTATAAAAAATATTTGTTATTTATTTTGTGAACCTCGGTTTACATAAGAACGAATTTTTGATTCGGTAGTTCGCGTTATCAACAACGATTAAAATAGATAACATATTAAATGTTTATATTTAATATTTTTTATTAATGTATAGTGATACATTAAAAATAAATTTAATTATTGTGTGTGTCGGTACTTGTTGGTGTGCAGTTTCAAAACTTTGCGGGCTGTTTTAGCCCTCTTCTGCTTGTTTTCATGTCTCGGGTTAAAACTAAAAAAGTTGTTTGAATATTCGTTTTAACATCAAAATTGCTTTAGGGTCCGTATCTGTGAAATCGTGATTTTAGTGGTTCGTTTTTGATAAATCAACTATGAATTAATATATATCCTTTTTCGTTTTCGAATCAAATAATTTAAAAATAAATTTTATAAACGACAACATGTAATAATAAATATGATTTATTATTTAAATATGTTTCGAAAATTGACGGTTGTTACAGTCTTCCCACCTTAAGAGAGCGCCGTCCCGGTGCTCAATTTGTTTTATTCGTCCTTGGTTTACTAGTGATTAGATGAGTGGATATACCTAGGTCATCGTCGAGGTTCCAACGAAAATTTGAGTGAACAAAGGTCAAAGCATAGGATATATGCAATCGATATGAGCGAATGAATCAAATGTAATGAGAATCTTCAAATGGAAGGATGGAATACATGACTCGAAGAAAAGCCATTGGAACGAAGAATTTAACAAGTCGTCAATTCTTGAAAGTGGTTAATGATTTATTACTATTAGATTATCAAGTTCGCGGCGGTCGATACACATTCGGAAAAATCCATATAACAAAGCACGAGTCGAAAGAAATTCATAGCCCAAGGAATGATTCATACGGACGAACACACGCTATGTCGGATACATAAGCCCACTCATTTATAATTTGTCACTTACAAAAAAGAGGGTCCCAATCCTTGTAAGTTAGAATTTAAAAACTTATGGTTCGGGTAATTTATAATTTCCTTATTCAAAAAATTGGGGGGGGGGGGAAGATAGCGTCCCTAATTCATTTTCAATAAGACGATTATAAATTATCCTACTTAAGTATCGCCGGCACAAAAACACAATATCAAAACAATAGATTACGAAACAACGTATACGATCAAAAGCATAGGAAGAGTGTTCCAACTCAAAGTGGAGTGGTAAAGTAATCGGCATTGGTGTTCGAGAGAGTAATTGAGAAATCAAAAAGTACGGGATAATCGGAGTGATCAATATTTATATAACTGACTAATATAAGGTAAATAGTAAGGCGTCATAAGATAGGGGGAATCGGTAGAAAGGAATCATAAGAAAGTATTTAAATACTCGTTATCCCAATATATTAGTAGTAGAGAATACAAAAGGAGAGTTATAAGGATTCAGGAAGCATGCGCGCGCGGATATCGGACAATGGTGAAAGAATCTTAAAATTTTTCGAAAAACGGTTATAGTCCAGGTTTTGAAAACGACCTAGTTCTCTACAACCAGTGCTCTGATACCAATCTGTCACACCCCCAAAATCGGACGGCAGTGGAATAGTAACATTGGGGTGCGACTTTAAGGCACAAAGTACAAGTCACAGAAAACGACCTCAAAAGAGACGTTTAATAAAATGTCACATTCAATTTAGTAAAAATGTCAGAGTTAAATAGGTTCCATTTATAATGTATTAGAAAACATTGTCAAAACGTTTGTCAAACAGTACTCAGTTATTAAGCCTTCAAAAATATATATCTGGCGACTCGAATGCTCCCAATGCTCCACTAGTAAAATAGTAACCCTAAAAATACATGCTAAAACCGTTCAACAATAATGTTGGTGGAATTCATGGTTTCAAGTAATAAAAGCAGTATGAAAATAATTTAAGAAATATTTTCGTAAGAAAAGAAGCGTTACAACATTTAAAAGTGTTATTTCTGAAATCCATCTGAAATCCAGGTAGTGATTTAATAAATCTAGTAATGTTCAGTGGTGGACCACAAGATCGAAGTAATGGTGGACTAAGTACGTATTCCGAATCCAAAAAACAAGTAGGTTAGACAAGGGGAACACATTACAAGTCTATATATATAACACAGGTATTATTGCACTAAGCTCATGACCCCGAAGCCTTAACTAGATTTGTGCCCCAATCAGAATATTTAGGAAGCCTTGCCAACAACCTAACACCTTTCAAATGTTAAATGCACCCGATCAAACTAGTGACCCAAGTAAGGTGGGGATTGTCAATCCCGATAGATCTATCCACAACACTCACGCTTACTACAATAGCAATTAACGGTTCATGATAAGTAGGGAATTCACGGCAATAAGGTAACTTAGCAATAATATTCAGCAGAAATCTGGATAGATACACTCTTGTAAACACTTGTGTCAGTAGTAAAAACATATGTCTAAAATTCACGGTTACAAATATTGGTATTCACGATCTCAAAATCATGTATATTAAACAAATCAAAACTTAGTAAAAATAATCATGTAAGCTTACGTATAGAAATAATAAGTTTATGTAGTAAAACAGAAGCACGCATTCTCACCCGAAAACAGTTTAAGAAAACGATTTAAAGAGAAAAGGTGGGGCTATGAACTCACATTGATGATGAAGAACGATTGGCGGAATGCGCATATTAAAGCACGGCACAAACGGAAAAGAAACTGCTTGACCCAATAAGTAGCAACTAATCTTAACGGCTAAGTCCCACTAGCCTAGGATATGGTATTTGGTTCCCCGATAATTGGTTACGTCAACGCGACACGTTGATAAAGGATTGAGGTTTCAAGTTGTAATAGTTTGGTGGTTGGTTAAATAAAATAAATCAAGAAGTAACCGCAAAGTGTGTAATATATTCCGTATATATTAAATATGAAAAAGAAACGATTATATAATTCATATGGTGAATTATATAATAAAGACAAACAATGCTTTACAAGTATTATGTAAGAAACGTGAGAAAATAATGGTAACAATATAATTCGACACTTTTTCAAAAGTCACTAATTAAATTAATAAAGAGTTCTTGATAAAAAGTAAAACATGCGTTTTAAAGTTACGAATTAAATAAGTTCGTTTTTATAGTTTTTACAAAACTTATTATTTTGTCTATTAGTCGAAAATTATAAAATAATATTTTATAATTTAGTATTTCGTTTCCTCGACAGGTTTTAGTTAAAATAGTTATCTCGTTTGTAAAAGTATGATTTTTCGATTAATTTCCGGGTTTTGTTAAACACAAATTTTAATAATCTAAAAACTTATATATACTTTGTCATTTGATCGGGTTTCTAAAATAATATAAACTTCAATGACAATTTACTAAGTATAACAATTTTTAGAAATTTCGGCATGACTTTGCCGTTTATACGACGTTTCCATTTTTACCAAACTCAAAGTTTTCCCCTCTTTAATCAATTCGTGTTGCAAAATATCCGCGTATTTCAATATATATCTATACGAGATAAAGCAATTAACAAAAATAAGCTAAACCAAACACACCCTATATGTTGTAAAACACAAAACCAAACGCCCTATATGGGCAGCCTTAAACCCAGTTCCAAACAGCCCCTTATGGGCCGTTAACACCAAAACCAAACACCCCCTTTAGGCAGTTTTAAACCCATATCCAAACACCCCTTAATGGCAGTTAACCACCGAAACAAACACCCCTTTTCGGGCATGTTTATCAACCGAAATAAAAGAATAAAACCAACTAAATTCATTAAAACAAAACAAGTTAAAACAAACACAACCGCATAAAGTTTATTACTAGTTTTACACAAAATGAAACCATCCAACTTGGAGTATAATGGGTGGGGCGGTGGTGGTCTAGGCGGCTGTTGGTGGCCTGTTATGGTGGTGGCAGCCGTGGCGGCTGTGGTGCGAAGGTGGAGATGGTGTGGCAGGCGTAACGGGGTGGTGACGAAGGTGATATGGTGGTGAGTGTGTCGGCTGTGACGTGAGGAGGGTGAAGAGGTGATGATGGTGACGAGTGGTGGTGGTGTTGTTGGTGATGGTGGCGGTGTCGGTGTGGTGGTTTCGGTGGGGTGGCAGCGGGTGGCGATGGAGATGATATGATGGTGATGTTGATGGTGGCGTGGTGATGTGATGGTGCGGCGGCTGAGCAACGGAGGAGGGGGCGGCGCGTGGAGAAGCGTGAGTGTGGGGATCGAGTAGATCGGGCGATGAGAATCGTTTTTGGTTTCGGTCGGAAAAGTCCGCCGGAAAACTTTTCCGACGGCGGCGGCGTGGTGGCTGGCGGCTGGCCGGAAATGGGGAGGGAGAGAGGAGAGGGAGTGAGGGGGGGGGGATGGGGGGGGGGGGGGGGGGGGTAGATGATGTATTGTGTGTGTGTTTTATATATTGAAATGAAAATGATATAAAAATTTTTTTATATATATAATAAAAGTTTTAAATTTTTTTGATAAGTTGTTAATAGTATAGGGTTGCTTTTGTAAATATTCCCTCAGGGACTAAAAGTGTAATTGTTGAGAAACTTTTATAAAATATTGGTTCGGGGCTCATTTGAGCTACTTAACGGATGATTTAAAATACGAAACTTGCGCCATTGTTTTCCAAATCATTTTTCTGATAAAAATGAGTATTTACTTGATAGTATTTCATAAATATTTTTATAACATTTATAAAAATATTTGTTATTTATTTGGTGACTCGGTTAAAATAAAAACGAATTTTTAATTCGGATATTCGCGTTATCAACAACGATTAAATAAATAAATATTAAATGTTTTTATTTAATATTTTTATTAAATGTATAGTGATAATTAAAAATAAATTTAATTATTCGTGTGTGTCGGTACCCGTTGTGTGCAGTTTTCAAAACTTTGCGAGGCTGTTTTAGCCCTCTTCTGCTTGTTTTCAAGTCTCGGGTAAAACTAAAAAGTTGTTTGAAATATCGTTTTACATCAAATTGCTTTAGGGTCCGAATCGTGAAAACGTGATTTAGTGGTTCGTTTTTGATAAATCAACTATGAATTAATATATATCCTTTTTCGTTTTCGAATCAAATAAGTTAAAAATAAATTTTATAAACGACAAACATGTAATAATAAATATGATTTATTATTTAAATATGTTTGAAAAATTGACGGTTGTTACAGTTTAGTTTTAGGTTTATAAGTGAAATTAGTGTTTTAGGGTTTCTTTTTTGTTTAGGGTTTTAGGGTTTAGATTGGTTTTAGTATGATTTAGGAATTATAGTTTGAGGGTTTAGAAGTCATGCATTAAGGCTTGTACCTTGGGCTAAAGTTGGTGTTAGAACTCCAAAGTGATTTAGGAGGTAAATGACCTAATTTGACTTTTCTTACAGTTTGAACTTTGTACATTGTGTTTTTTTTTTTGTAAGTTGTAAAAACTTTTATTCATAGGAGGGAAAAGATATACAATTGTTGTGTATTGATACTTTTTAAATGTTTTGAGGCTTGCACATTCATTTTATATGTTTTACATTACATATATTTTAGGGTTTTGATTATAAAACGGTTTAACGTTTAATGCTTGTTTTGATATAACGTTTTGAAAAGTACGTTTTAAATGGATAATGTACTTGGTAAAATATGATATTACGATATGACTTGACATATTAGGATGTTACATATGATATAAACATAGATAGAGATGGCATTGGTAGAGGTTGCATGAGCTCGTTTACTTTAGAGATGTAAGTTACGTTGCATAATGTGATAAACCAAAAAAATTTCCCTGTAAGAAGGTGGTATATAAAGTGCATCTAATTTAATAGATGAATATTACAGTGCATCGAATTTAATAGATGGATAGATACATTGATGAAAATTGCGGGTTGTTATAGTCTCCCTCCCTTAAAAGAAATCTCGCTCCGAGATTTAGTTGGATGTCGGAGTGGAGTTTTGCAACAGATGTGGATATTTGGCATGAATTTGATCTTCACGTTCCCATGTAAATTATGGTCCTCTTTTAGAGTTCCATCTTACTTTGATTATAGGAGTACGACTTTGTTTCAGTTGTTTGACTTCTCGATTCATCATCTCCACTGGTTCTTCTACAAAGTTGAGTTTGTCATCAAGTCGAAGCTCTTTCATTGGAATGAAATGGGATTTGTCAGATAAGCATTTCTTTAGATTAGGATGTGGAAATGTAATCGTGGACTATTACTTAGCCTTTCAGGAGCTCTAGTTTGTATGCCACTGGGCCAATCCGTTCAAGGATTTTGAATGGTCCAATGTACCGGGGGTTATGCTTTCCTTGTTTTCCGAATCGGATGACACCTTTACGAATTGATACTTTCAACATAACACGATCTCCAACTTAAAATTCTAAAGGCTTTCGCCTTACATTGGCGTAACTTCTTTGCCAATCTCTTGCATCTTGCGAACGTTGTCGAATTTGTACTATCTTTTCAGTGGTTTCAAGGATTATTTCCGATCCTGTTAGCTTGAACACTCCAACTTCGGCTTGCAAACAGGTGATCTACACTTTCGACCACTATAAAGGGCCTCAAAATGGTGACTGCCTTGATCTGCTGGTAACTGTGTATTGTATGAGAATTCTACAATGGTAAGTGTCTTTCCCCTCCTTTTCTAAATTCTATAACACAGGCTTGAAGCTTGTCTTTCGACGTGTTGAATGGTTCGTTCACTTTGTCATCGGTTTCAGTGATGATATGCCGTACCTCTGTCAATTGATCTACCCAAAGCACTTTGTAATGATTGCCAGAATCTGGATGTGAAATGACTATCACGATTTGAAATGATAGATATCGGCACTCCATGCCAGGAGACTATTTCTTTGATGTATAACCTTGTAAGGGTTTCCATACTATCTGTCTCTCGGGTAGGGATGAAGTGTGCGGATTTGGTAAGGCGATCGACAATGACCCAGATTGTGTCATGTTCGTTTGATGTTTTGGGCAGTTTTGTGATGAAATCCATTGTGATTCTCTCTCATTTCCACATAGGAATCTCCGGTTGTACGAGTACGCCCGATGGTTTTGGAATTCTGCCTTAACTCTAGAACATGTTAAACATTTGCCAACATATTCAGCGATGATTGCCTTCATGTTAGGCCACCAATAGAGTTTCTTTAGATCTTGATACATTTTGTCTGAACTTGGGTGAATGGAATATTTTTTTATGGGACTCATGCATGATCAAGTCTCTTAGATTACCAAAGAGTGGTAACTAGCTTCGGTTCTTAATACAACGAGTTCCATCAGGACGTATTTCAAATGCTTTATCCATTCCTCGTAAGTTTTCAGCCTTGATGTTTTCTTCTTTGAGTGCTTCTGTTTGAGCTTTAAGAATTTGTAAGGGTAAGTTTGGATGAATAGTCATAACTAATGATCTAACTCAGAGTGGTTTGATTCGTTCCTTCCGGCTTAAGGCGTCTGATTCTACATTTGCCTTTCAGGAGGGTAGCGAATTTCACAATCGTAATCTATAAGCAATTCTAGCCAACGGCGTTTTCTGTCTCATGTTCAACTCTTTCTAATCAAGGATATGCTGAAGACTTTTATGATCAGTGAACACAGTACATTTTGTGCCATACAGATAGTGTCTCCAAATTTTAAGAGCGAACACTACTGCTCCTAATTCGAGATCATGAGTGGTATAGTTTTCTTCGTTAGGCTTAAGTTGTCGGGATGCATATGCAATAACTTTCTCTCTTTACATTAACACTGCTCCCAGACCTTGATGGGATGCATCACAGTAAACAACAAAATCGTCGTTTCCTTCTGGTAATGCTAAGATTGGAGCTTCACAAAGCTTCTGTTTTAGTAATTGGAAAGCCCGACTCTTGATCTTCGCCCCAGATGTACTTCTTCTTTTTCTGGGTTAATTCAGTCAAAGACTTTGCAATCTTCGAGAAATCTTTGATAAATCTCCAATAATAACCGGCAAGTCGTAAGAATTGATGTATTTCGGTGGGTGTAGTAGGAGATTCCCAATTCTTAACTGCTTCAATCTTGGCGGGGTCAACATGAAGTCCTTGACTATCAATTAAGTGTCCAAGAAATTGCACGATATGAATCCAGAAATCACACTTGGAGAACTTGGCATATAATTTCTCCTTTTTGAGTAATTCCAAGATTATTCTCAGATGATTTGCGTGCTCTTCTTTGTTACGAGAGTAGATGAGAATATCATCGATGAACACTATTACAAATTTATCCAAGTATGGTTACTCATAAATTATGAGATCCATGAATACAGCAGATGCGTTAGTTAAACCAAATGGCATCACTTGAAATTCATAATGTCTGTATCTTGTTCTGAAAGCAGTCTTGGGAATATCTTCATCCCTGACTCTTAGTTGATGATAGCCTGATCTTAAGTCAATATTCGAGTAGACACTCGAACCTTAAAGTTGGTCAAATAAGTCATCAACTGTGGTAATGGGGTAAACATTCTTTCGGTAGTTTTATTCAACTCCTGGTAATCGATACACATTTGAAAGCATCCATCTTTCTTTATTAACCAAATAAGACAGGAGTCCCAGGTGAAGTACTTGGTCGAAATAAAACCTCGGGTCTGGCAACTCTTGCTTTGGTTAGATCGTCTGCATTCCTGAAGGAGTAATCTATAGGTGCTCGCGGTACAGGTGTCGCTCCTGGAATTAAATCGATTTGAAATTCTACTTGACGAACGGGAGGAAGGCCAGGTAGATCTTCAGGAAAAACTTTTGGGAATTCTCTAACTACCGGTATGTCTTCTAGTCATTTCTCGTCCGACTTCTTTTCCATTATTTGGGCTACGAAAACTTGACATCCCCTGGATATATACCTTTCGGTTTTTATACAGGATATGAGATTTAGTCGGGTTTTACTTCGGTCACCTTGAATGATTAATGTTTCACCGCCAATGGGAATGTGGATGACTTTCTTGTCACAGATGATCCTAGCATGATACTTGGATAACCAATCCATACCAATGGACGACGTCGAAACTACCGAGTTTAATCGGCATAAGATCAATTTTGAAAGGTTGGTTTAACAAGGTCAGGATTGCACCTTGAATAACGGTGTTTGTGCTTACTAAGTTTCCGTCAGCCATTTCGATATCGTAAAAGGTATCTATTGTAATGGGTGGAATATTTAGCATAGAGGCACGAGATATGGATGCGAAGCTTTTATCGGCTCTAAAATCAAATAATACTCTAGCTAGATGTTGGTTTAGGAAGGTACATACCGTGACTATCGTTGGGTTTTGATGAGCTTTCCTATCATTAGCGTGTAGCTTCTTCCTAGGGCATTGTTGTTGGTGGTCTTTCGGCACTGATTTGCATAATGCTCTTTCTCTCTACAGGCATGACAAGTAACTGTCACTGGTAGCAGATTACTTCCAGTGGTTGGCCCCTTATTTCTGTAGTTCTTGGCTCCGATGGCACCACCCTTGTTGCCAAAATAATTACCATTTAACAGTGCAATGGTCTGTGTGATGCAGGAGTGTATTTCTTCACAAGGGACGGTTTCCAGCTATCTCCATTTTTTTCAGTTGGGGTGGAGCATATGCCATAAAGGTTTCTTGTCTTCTGTTCTGTTGTGGTTGGTGATTATTGTAGCGGTTTTTGTCACTACTGTTATACAAGACACTAATGAGATTTATGAGAGACTTAATGAGGCACAGGATGCTAGAGCAGTGTTGAGCGGTCGGCTTAACTTACTACAGAGGGATAAAAGCTCCCATGCTTACACTGCTTTACTCATGGAGAGAGAGGCCAGACTTTCCCGTGAGGCCTGGGGACGATTGATGGATGCTAGTGACACAGCCCATTCTAAGGTGAGAGCACTGAGGACTACAGTGCTAGCTCAGCAGACAGAGATTGCAGCCTTGCAAGCAGCAGACCGCGCTCGACAGGTACAGCTTATGGAGACACTGAGACTGATGAGTACACTTCATACATAGATGACAACACTGCAGGGACAGCAGGGACCCGCTAGAGGTCCAGCACAGCCCGAGGTACCAGAGGAGGCTAGTAGTTCTTCTTAGAGTTGTTACATTATAGCTATGTTGTTTAGCCTACTAAGTATTACGGGTAACTCCCGGCTAGTAAGGCTCTAGGTTGTATATTCTTTATCTTGTAACCTAATGGTAGGGATCATTTTGTATCTGAACCGATCATGTATGTTTCCAGATTATATATGGAAGGGATATATTATGTCATGTCTGTAATCGAATTTATTATGAATGAATGTTAATTTAGTTACACCATTGTTAATTTTAATTCAGATGTATATTTCATTGTGTGATGTGATCTCACTTTACTTATTGTGCATATGTCATGTCATGGTTATGATTTTATGAAATCTAACTGGTATTATATTTTCTTGTGATTTGAAGAAAATGGCACCAAAAAGAGCCACAAGGTCAACACCAGCCACAATAACCACCACCACATCTGTCACCAATGCTCAACTTAAGGCATTGATCGATCAAGGCGTTGCTGATGCATTAGCAGCACATGATGCTGACAGAAGCATGAATGGTGATGACAGCCATAATTCAGGCACGGTAAGAAGACAAGCTCCTCCTGCTCGTGAGTGTACTTACCCAGACTTCATGAAATGCAAACCCTTATATTTTAAGGGTACTGAAGGAGTCATCGAGTTGACTCAGTGGTTTGAAAGAATGGAAACTATGTTCCGTGTAAGCAACTGCTTTGTGGAAAACCAAATCAAGTTTTCCACTTGTACTCTTCTTGGAAGTGCTCTAACATGGTGGAACTCCCATGTTAAGACTGTTGGTCACGATGTTGCTCATGCAATGACTTGGACAAACCTGAAAAAGAAGATGACTGACAAGTACTGCCCAAAGGGTGAGATTAAGAAGTTGGAGGTTGAGATGTAGAATCTTAAGGCTAAAGGTACCTAGGTGGTAAGCTATAACCAACATTTTCAAGAACTGGCATTGATGTGTGCTAATATGTTTCTTGAAGAGTCAGACAAGATTAAGAAATATGTCGGTGGTTTTCCTGACATGATTCAAGGAAGTGTAATGGCATCTAAGCCAAAAACCATGCAGGATGCAATTGAATTTGCTACTGAGCTGATGGACAAGAAGATCCACACTTTTGCTGAACGACAGAGTGAAAACAAAAGAAAGCAAGATGATAACCAACAACAACAACAACAGAACAAGAGGCAGACTGGCAGAGCTATGTGCTAGGGCAGGGTCAGGTGAGAAAAACCTAGAGGGATCCAAACCTCTGTGCTCCAAAATGCAACATCACTCATGATGGTTTGTGAGCCCAAAATGCACAGTGGCAACCAAAGTTGGCCATAAACTGTCTCGTGGACGTCGGAGTCCTGCAAATGCCAACTACTCACTAATAACCAAAGGGGCACTAGGGCAGGTCAAAAACCTACTTGCTATGAATGTGGAGCCCAGGGACATTTCAAGAGGGATTGTCCAAAGCTGAAAAACAACAACCGTGGTAACCAAGGTGGAAATGGCAATGCTCCAGCAAAAGTGTATGCGGTAGGCCGTACAGGGACAAACCTAGACTCAAACGTCGTTACGGGTACGTTCCTTCTAAACAACCGCTATGCTTCTGTCTTATTTGATACTGGTGCCGAAATAAGCATTGCGTCTAGCTACTCATTAAGCTCCCAATAGATATCACACCATCTAACCTAAGATCTTTATTATGATGTAGAACTAGCTGATAGGAGAATACTTAGGTTAAACTGCTATCATTCGTTCGGGGTGTACATAAAATTTTATTAAAATCCCCATTCAACATTATACTAATGCCCATAAAAAAAACTTGGTAGTCTTGACCGTCATAATCGCATGAATTGTTGGCAAAGTACTAAGACTGTCATCGTTTGTGCCGAAAAATCAAATCGTATATCCCTAGGGAATGGAAAACTTTATTGTTCGCTCGTGATGAATGACCAGGGAAACGAGACTCTTTTTAACATCATCTCGCGCACGATAAAATGCAGATTACAACATGCTAAATAGAAGTCACGTTTTTATTGGGCCATGTTACTACAAGGTAGACAGAAGACAAGTCAAAGAAAAAAGCGTCCGTGAGAATGACCAGATCGTTTAAAATTTTCCTGAAGTATTTCCTGAGGACTTGTCGGGTCTTCCACCGACTCAACAAGTGGAATTCCAATCGATTTGATACCTGGTGCTACACCTGTAGCACGGGCACCTTATCGGTTGGCCCCATCCAAAATGAAGGAATTATCAGACCAACTCCAAGAACTTTCTGACAAGGGTTTCATAAGACCCAGTTCCTCACCTTAGGGAGCTCCGGTCTTATTTGTCAAGAAGAAGGATGGATCGTTTTGAATGTGTATCGACTACCTAGAGTTGAACAAGCTAACGGTGAAGAATCGTTATCCACTCCCAAGGATCGATGATTTATTTGATCAACTACAAGGATCCAGTATTTATTCTAAGATAGACTTGCGATTAGGTTATCACCAGCTTCGAGTATGGGAAGAAGATATTCCGAAGATGGCATTCAGAACTCGATATGGTCATTATAAGTTCCAAGTTATGCCATTTGGCTTGACGAACGCATTTTGGATTCATCTAAGGTAACATACTCTTTACAAGGTAAAGAATCGATCAAGGCTTGGGATCAACAAGTGGTATCAGAGCTAGCCCTACCTTACGAGGTTCCACACAACAAATGGTCATCAGTTCACCATGTCTTATATACATCAAGAATTGACTAGTCCAGAGCAAACGGCTACTGGTAAAGACTTCTCAAATCCGTTGATAGTTGATAGATTACTCAAAACTATATGGTTATCAATGCACCATGTTTTTACAATGAAGCATTGGCTTGTCTAAAGCAAACGGCCATTGGTAAAGACTACTCAAATCCGTTAATGGCTGATAGTTTGCCAAAAACTATACCTTGTGTGAATTTGTGAGCCAAAAGAATAAAGAGAATTGGTGAGCTTAAAAACAGATAGAGAGATGTATGAAAAACAGACAGAGTGCAAAGTGAGTTAAAAGAATTGAGAGATAAAATGTGAGCTTAAAAACAAAGAGATTGTGTGAAGCTATTTTTGAATGATATACAAGTTTAGAGTTTGTACTGCTTTTGGTGGAGAAGTTAATACTACTAGGCTTATTTTAGTACTGCTAGACCAAATTTGGTACTGCTGGATGACCGTTAGCACTGCTTGAGCCCTAACAGAATTTTTCATTAGTAAATAGAGCCGTTGAGATAATTCTGCCAAATACCTACGATATAGGGTTTGACTAATTGGACTTTCGTGATCTTTCTATATATTCGCTTGATTTACTCATGATAAACTCAAATTTCTTTAAGTCGGTCAAACCATATCTCTATGTTTTCTCTAAATAATCTCAATTAACTTACTCCAGCCTTCTCATATTCATCCACGATCATATCCCACACGATTTCTCACAGTTTTATTCATGGCAAATTTGGATTTTTGTGACAAGCACAACATGGCAGCATTTTTAGAGAAATCTACAGGCAGTGAAGGGTTTCATCAAGTCATCGATTTCCTAGCTCGAAGTCACATTTGTTATGCTCTCACAAAGAAGCCAGTTGTTTCTGTCTCGTTTATCAAATAATTTTGGAGGTCTGATGAAGCCTCTACTGATGATAATGGAGAAGTCAAGATTACTGCTACCATTGATGGTCACTGATTAAAAGTTGGTCCGTGACTACACTGAAGCATCTTTAAGATGACATCTCAAGTTGGATGATCATGATGGTATTACACTACATTTAGCAATACTGCACTACCCCACTCGAGATCTTTATGAGCAATTGCACTTATGGATAACGCAGCTGATTCAGATAAGTTAGACATTTCAAAAGGGTTGCATTTTCACCTCAATGAGGTTTCTTATTCACAATATTCTTCATTGCCTTAGCCCAAAGAAGACTGCTAATGAACAGTTTTTAGTAGTTAACATTAGTCAACGTTGCTGTTATCTGTTTAGCTACCAATAGGAAATATAATTTTTCTAGGATGATTTTTGAGCATATGGTGTCCAATATTTCAAGCCCCCATAAGTATTTAATGTACCAAGGTTCATTCAATATGCCTAATATGCAGAGGACACGAACTTTAAATAACTAGGTTAACCCACTCGGTGAGAACCTATCATGTACCCGCTCTTAGCACAAAGTGTTTTTAACAACATGAAGAGGCCTACAAAGGGATATTCAGGCCAGGAAGTTGCTCTATTCCCTACTATGCTAGATGTTACTGAACCTTCCACTTCTCCTTCAAGAATCACATCTTCACCTTCACCCTCACCTGAACCTTCACCTTCACCCTCACCTGAACCTTCAACTCAACACTCACCTGATCATACCACTGCTGCTGTATCATTCCCATCTCCAACACAACCATCCCCAACACAACCATCCCCAACACAACCATCACCAACACAACCATCACCAAGAGCAGAGCAACATTTTCCTACACCCCATGACTCACCTCTCCATGTTGTTCACTCATATGGAAGTGATGAGGGTAGCTTGAAACTTAATGAATTGACGAATTTGGTTACCAAACTTTCTGACAGGATTGGAGTATTGGAGGATGACTTGAGGAAGACAAAGAAAACCTATAGTTCTGCATTTACTAAGCTCATACTCAGGGTCAAGAAGCTAGAGTCTCAAATCAAGACTGGCAAAACAAGGAGAAAAGCTAGGATTGTTCATTAGCGTGGGAGGGGGGGTGGGGGGGGATGAAGGGGGAACGAATGGAAGATGATTCTATCTCAAACAGGGAGGAAATTATATGATGCAGAGTTCAAGAGACAAGCAATACTCTGATACTGAACCTTTTATTCGAAAAGTGACTCCACTGAAGTCATGGCAAGATCAAGGAAATCAGTGAGAAGGAAGTGCTGAAATTAGTACTGAGGCTGGTGCAAAAAGTACTGCTATTTAAGTTCATAGTTAGTACTGCTAGAAGAGAATATTAGTAACAAGCGAGGGAAGAACCTGTTACAAAAGACAAGGGAAAAGCAGATAATGACAAGTTCTGAGCCCAAGAAAAAGGTCTAAGAATGGAGCATGAAACAAGAAAAGGTTTAAGTTTTTGCTGAAGCCATCAGACTAGAAGAACAAATAAATGAAGAACAAAGGGCACAGATTACGAGATGAAGAAATTGCCTGACAGTGGGATAAAGAGGAAAGACAAAGAGCTATATCCGAAGCCAAGTCTACTAAGAAGATAGATTGGAATGATCCTTCAGTCATAAGGTATCATGCTCTAAAGATGAAGCCAAAGACAATTGCCCAGGCAAGGAGAAATATGATCAAATACTTGAAGAATCAGGGAAACTACAAGATTAGTGACTTCAAGGGAATGTCTTATAATGAGATTAGGCCAATATTTGAAAAGGTTTGGATTTTATTTATTTTAGCTCAACACATTAAGAGCCTATGAGAGCATGGAAGTGAAAAGAGAAGTCCTCCTGAAAAGATTGAAGAAAAAGATGCGATACACAAAAGGAATGCAAGAAGTTGCTAAACATCTGGACAAAAAGAAAGAAATCTCTTCCTAGAAAAAGAAGGATTGTTAAGAGACAAAAGTTGGAAGAAGATGCTGAGAAGGAAGAACTCAAAGGGTTTTTAGATATAATTCCAAGAGAAGAGTTTGCAGAAGATGTTGAATCTCTCTCTACAAAGTATCCAATTGTGGATTGGAAGACTTACACTTTGACAGAAAATTTCAATGAATTGATCAAAAACTCTTCAGAGGAGATGGCAGTTCCAAGAACTACAAGGTTTTGAGAGTGAGATGCTTGAAACTTTGATAGACCAAGATGTAGAGGAGTTTGTACAGATAGTCATATAAAAGGTAACAGGTGCTTCAAGACGCTGAAGGAAATGATATTATGTCTTAGGGGAGATCTGCACAGCTTTATTTGAGCCGTTATGAGGAGGAGAGATGTGGTGGGAGGGTGGACGAGAAGGTGAAGAGCTCGAGCAAGTGGCGATAGGGTGCACTGTGATGTATGTAGGATCTAGGCGTCGGCAAGTTTCAGGAGTGGCAGACATAAGTGAATTTTTATTTGTCTGGTGTGTCTCGTACTGCGTCTCGAAGATATCGACATCATATGGGCCACTGATGGGTTGTCATGAGTCACACACATTTGATAGCGATTTCGGACTGTTGTCTCTCACACTACAATGACACAGATCTATAGAGTCAACACAAGTACAGATTAAACATTTCGGCAACAAACACGCCGTGACTATCGTAACATTGTACTAGTCACGACTAGGAGGCCATAGATATATCCATCTCACAGACTCAGACATCAGCTAGTCACACACAAGCCAGAAGCGGAACCCTCTTATGACGGAGGTTGAAACATGAGAGTTCACAGGCTTTTGAACTTCTAAGGTTTATAAGATCTCAAGTGCAGAAGTAGAAGGATGTTTGAAAGAATCATCAGCAAAGGAAGAAGACTAGGAGATTTAATCCAGAAGAAACTTGGGATTTGAAGATAAATCACAAGTTTAGGGGAGGATTGTTGGGAATAAATCTTCACAAGAGTTAATACTGCCAAGGTATAACTAATAGTACTAATGGAGTTAGTACTGCCAGTACAAACTTAGTACTGCTAGAGTTAGTTAATACTGCTAGAAGAAAGATTAATACTGCTGATGGTCGAAGCTGAACCGTGGAGATAAGGATGCAAAGAGAAAAATAAGGAATGTATATCTGTTATATTTGTATTTGAATTGTAACAACTTCCAAATAGTTCGGCATTTATCTTGTAAAGGACTCCTTGTTTGTATAAAAGGAGATCCTAGTTTAAGGTTTAGTAGTTGCTTATGCTTAAGAGATTTAGATACAATTTAGAGAAAGAATAGCTTCAAGGTTTGTAACCCTAGTACTACAAGAGTACTCGTATTATTCTAATAATATTGAAGCAGTTTGTGTTTTATTCATTGTTATTTGGTTGTTACTGTTCCATTGATAAATACCTCTAGAGTATCAAAGTGTAGATTCCGCATACACTTTGGTATACAAACAAAGTCTTAACCATTGTTATTTTGGATTCATCCAAGGTAACAAACACTTTACAACGTAAAGAATCGATCAAGGTGTGGGATCAACACTTTTCTAGGGTTAAAATTTGAAGTTTTAGGTTTTCAGGTTGCGTTATTAAAATCATGTTAACGTTTTTTGTGTTTAAATCGTTATAGCTTTAATTGTTGCTTGTTTTTACTTGTTATTTGCTTATTATTTGTAGAAATTAGAATCAAAATCAAAAATCTTAATCCATTCAAAATCCCGATCACAAACGTCAACAAAAAGTTCAATTCACGCCTCGTCAGGAACAAAAAAAACGACCCGGGAAACGACTAGAAGGGGTTACTTTCGAAGTCGATACTTCCGGAATTATATTTTATTTGTGAGTTGGTTTGTCGCTTGTTAAAAGTGATTTGCCGGTTCGCCTATAATATATATATATATATATATATATATATATATATATATATATATACTATTGACATGATCAATAAGCCGATGGAATTTCAAGTTGGAGATAGAGTTATGCTTAAGGTTTCGCCTTGGAAAGGAGTAGTACGTTTTGGCAAACGGAGGAAGCTAAACCCCAGATATGTTGGACCTTTCAAAGTGTTGGAAAAGGTTGGAGCCGTTGCTTACAAGCTTGAACTTCCTCAAGAGCTGAGCAGGGTTCACAATACGTTTCATGTATCCAACTTGAAGAAGTGTTATGCCGACGAACCATTAGCCGTTCTGTTAGATGGACTCCATATTGATGACAAGATTCATTTTATTAAGGAAACAGTAGAGATCATGTATCATGAGGTTAAGCAATTGAAACAAAGTCGCATTCCAATCATCAAGGTTCGATGGAACTCCAGGAGAGGTCCTGAGTTTACATGGGAACGTGAAGACCAATTCCGAAAGAAGTATCCACACCTCTTCACAAAGACTGCACCGTCGTCAAGTGCCGCGTCTTAAGCCTTGAGGACAAGGCTCATTTAACGGGGGAAGACTATAACACCCCGTGTTTTAGGGTCATTTACGACGTCATTAAATTCACTATTTATTTTTAGTCTTGTACGCGTTTGCTTTTAATTTTAAAGTGTTAAGTTAAATAGCGTAAGCTAAAAATGATCATTCAACGTAAACGGGCATCAAACAATTAAATGTTTACGTCAAGCAAGTGTTAGATAATTATTGGAGTATAATTATTATCTTTGCACATTTTATTTTTATTAATTACGTAAAGTGTTTACGCTTCGCGATAAAATACGTTTAGGCATTCCCGGAACCACCAAAACTTTTCTACGCTTCAACAAATACCTATTATTATATCCATTACCCAAAGTTTTTATAAAACTTCACCTATGGTTACATATTGGCTGAATTTAGATAAAGGAAAACCAATTAAAAACTAAATGTTACAAGTTTACACTTTACACATAATATATACCACTTTAAGCTTCAAGTAAATAACTAGATATTATGCAAGATATCAAAAATCATATTGTTCTCCCTTTGTCTCTCGTATCCCACGGCAACAATAAGAAAAAGGGGACAAGGCGCACACATTTTACTAGCAACTTGATATTGTACATACACAACTCATTAAACCATAAGACTTTCATGTTTGTTTGACCAAAGACTTTCCTTAAGACCCTCTTCATGTCTAAGACTTTCCTATGGCCACTTTGACTAGTCTTATGTGTATATAAGACAATTGCTAGATAAGAACACATACACTCTTCATTTGCTTAAGTGAAAAACTCTCCCATATCTCTCTTTTGCTCTCTTAAACCCACGACACACACCAAACAACATAATTAATCCATATCAAATTTATTTACCACATTTCCAAGTGTTCCTACAACATATCTAAGATATCCTAAGGTGTTTAGAAGGTTTGATTTAGGGTTTACAAGTGTTAAAGCAAGAAGGTTCAAGATTAGGGTTTCTTTGGATTTAGGGTTTTCTAAGACTTGGAAGCTAGAGTTTGTTTGCTAAACAAGGGTTTAGATCATATTGTTCATCATCCTACATCATATTAAAGTTACCTAAAAACCTTAATCTCTTTACATTCATGATTTTATGTGTATATAATGGCTATGTAGTTAATCACCATCTAGGAAACTTATTTACATGAAAAATGGAATTTTTACTTATGATCATGGTATGATATACTTTGTCATGTGCTATATTGCTGTTAAGAACATGTGAGAATGGAAGAATACACATTATATAAGTGTGGTTTATGTATAAAAAGTATATATAAACAAGTTACCTAAAAAGTGTAGTTATAAAAGTTCATGAACAAATAAGTATGTAGACTTATGGGTCTTGTGATTCTTGGATAATCTTTGGACAAATCATAGACTAAGGACCCTAAGTATGTATTACATGTGATATTAAGTGTTGAAATGGACTTGTAACTAGTGTGCTAAACTAAAAAGTTACAAAAACAAGTTTAAACATACTTTTAACAAAAATGTCATAAGGGTCTGATCAAATTCGAAAAATAATGTGTTTATTTTATATTTTTATAAAATACTACATGTCATGAGGATTCCAACCATATAAAGAACTTAAAAATCCGATTTATAACGAAGGAGATACGGCATTTACAAGTTACGCGATAATAAACGCGTTTATAAAAGAAATTTTATAAAAACTTTTTAAGTTTCACTTCTGATATATACAAATGGTCATTTTTCTCAGATATTAAATATTTTAAGGATTCAAAAACATAAATAATCATAATTTTATGATCAATAACGAATGAGTTATAAATTATGCAAGTTTATGGTAATAAATACTTTTATAAAAATAATATTATAAAAGTTACTGTTCACATCAGATTTATATATTCTGAAAACATCATTATTTTGATAGAACTGTTATTTATGAAGACGGGCTTGAAAGAATCATAAAAAATGGAGTAAAAACGA
>BQNB010081235.1:1481-26458 GCA_026074375.1 Tanacetum coccineum
TTTTTGATAATAACAAAATATAAACTCATATTGTATAAAATAAAAAGTTACAAAATTATTAAATGAGTTTTGTTCCATTTCTTCCCCTTTTTGTCGAATTCAAAAAGGATGATCGTCGAGTTGTTGTAGGAAGAAAGAAATCGACGATATCAAGACTCCCCCTTGATGTATGCTTCCCCTTGTTCGGGGCACCAAGGGATCGATCTTACAAAAATTGTGTGCTAAAACACAAAGTTAGAAATACAAGTGCAAGTCAAATATCTTGTAAAGCAACACATGAGTTTTAAGTCACCCAAAAGAGAGTTTCATTCAACCAACAAGAAACTCATACAATAGCAAATGCAACTAATACATTCACACAACATAAAATAAAACTACAACATTATAAAGACATAATAAGGCATAGATCTACACTAGTGAATTCTGGAAGAGTTGAAGATGCCATAATCAAAAGATGGGTTGTTTATTATTAGGTGAACTTAAGCTTTTGAGATTGCTCAATTATGGTGAAGAGGTTGTTATTGAGGATGGAAATTGAGTGGAAGGACCAATGATGAGAGATTTGATACGATTTAGGTCATCTTTCAATGTATCAAAGAGATTTTGGGTATCCAGGAAACAATGACAAAATTCTAAATGAAAGTTTACTTGTTCTAAAGAAGGTGGAGGGATATATTGTGAGGTAGGAGGTGAAGGATTTGTGGCCTCAATTGCTCGTTGGAGATTTATGTCAAGCAGATTTGATAGGTGATGAATTTCATTTAGGTTTGGAGTTGAGTTTTGTAAAGGTAAAGAGTAGGTGAGAGAGTCATTTAAGATGGGAGAAGTGAGAGAAGTCCCAGTTGGTGGAGGAGAAGGTGGTGAGGGAGGAAGACCATGATTTAGTCTCCAAGATTCGAGAATGGCCCTTTGGTATTTTTGTAAGTAGTCATGAGGGGATTTGCTAGAGGATGACATTGAGAACTTGAAGAGAAGTGAAAGATTTAGAAGTAAAGATGTGATTGAGATCAAGAAGAATTATGTTCATATATAGAGGAATTTTGGGAAAGGCATGGTATTAGAGAAGAAGATTCTAAGAAGTGTTTTGTTTAGAAAGGAAAGAATGGCTGGAACTAAGTAGAATAGGGTCAAAGTTGCAAAAAAGAGGGGACATAATAGTTTGTGGTTCCCCTGATGGCGGTCCCGCAAACCTCAGGCGGTCTCATATATATTAGGGGGCCACCCTTGATTTTAGGGGGCTGTTTTCTGGGCGTTTTTACCAAATTTTCCAAGGGTTAATTGTTTTCTAGAATAACTTAAGTGGGTTGGAAGTATGATTGTGGCATTTCCATTTCTTCAAGAATCACATAATCTAGCTAAAAGAGAAAACAAATCATGCAATGGTGCCAAGTAGAATCATATAAATGACTTAAAGATCAACTAAGTTTCATATAGCAAGCATGAGATAATAACATAGATATGTTTTACATGTACTTGAGTGACCGTTGATAGGGGTTAAGAAAATATTACATAGTAATAATGTCTAGTAATAATTCATAAGAAGTATCTCAACCATCATTTTAATCATTACTTTAGGGTTCTTTAGAAGATATGTAGATGATAGATTGAAGATGAGTAGGATGAACCCAGGGTTTCATGGATGGCCGGTATGATTTGTATTTTGATTTTTGTAGATGAGGATTAATTTTGATGATGTGATCATAGAGACGATTTAGAATCATTCTATATGGCATTAGAGAATTTGGTTTATTTTTAATCTTTTCAACTCGTTTGGTTTGAAAGTAGGCAAAGTTGAAAGGAGTACTTGTTAGAATGCAATACTTCATGTGACATGATGATGCAGGAATAAATGGTAAGTCATTTTGAGTGCCAAAGGCATTATCTTGAATGATTTTATTCCAAGATCTCATGTCATGACGAAGCTCTTCCTTGAGGATTTTGTTTTGAAAAATGGTTTGTCCGTTGTTGTGATTGATTGAATAATTTCATTTGGTGTTGGAATGTGTGTTTGATAGGGTGTGTTTGACTCTTGATTAGTTTTCAAGGAGTCGAGAGATGATTCTTTAGATTAAGAACATTCTCCTTCACATGGAATGGAGAGAATCGAGGCGAATGACTCGAGTGAAAAATTAAATGTTCTTTTTAATGCCCAGAATGTTAAAAGGATATTTTGATCATCATTTTTGGTAATTTCTATTAAAGAGTAGAATTAAAGTAGAAATCTTGGACAAATCCTTTCGTGAAGTTCATATATATTCAAAAGTTTGATAATTTGAAAAAGAGTTTGAATATTATCATATTTAGTGGATTCAGGAGAGACAGAACGACCTTCATGAATTGACCTACATTCTAGGTTTCGAATGACGGGTTTTAAGATGTCAGGAATATAGTTTTCATTTGAGATTGTTGGAACATATGATTTTGTGTACCGTAATTTGTCACACCCAGCCAAGGTGGAAACGCGAGGCGCGACGAGAAAGGGAATCATCACAACACATTGGCGTCTATGTAGAGAAACTAAAACATGCATAAAAAATAAGGTATAGACACGCAGTGTCATGAAAATACCCAAACACATCAACAAAATCCAAAAGGCGTCTGACATTGAAATAAAGGCAGTTCATGCCAACGTCATGACATGCAAACATTCAGACATCCTAACAGAGCAAAATAATTAACATTTATCATCCAATCAAATAACAAAATCTAGATAACTAAACTTTGCCAGCTGCCTACGGTCCATCTAGCCACTTTTTCTAACTTTAATCTCATCATGCTAAATACCTGAAAATGATGCTTATACGTCAATACAATGGTTGGTGAGAAACATAGGTTTTCAGACACACATAATCAATCCGTTACCAAAATCATTAACCGAATTACTGTGATTATAAAACAACACTTTTGCATGACAATTATGCTAACTAACATACAAGCTAACATGCAATTCAATCCAAATCCAATCAATCAAACACCAAGCAGACGACCTCAATCGCTCTTGGATCAATCCAATTCCATTTACCCTCTAGCTCAGACCGGAGATACTCGCAAGTAACCCTCCTGACTAGGCAACATCTCAATATCACATAACCAAATCTCATTCCCTCTAGCTCAGACCGGAGATACCCGCAGGTAACCCTCCTGACTAGGCAACAATACCTTCCACTAAGCAGGCCGGAGATACTCGCAAGTAATCCTCCTGACTTAGCTCACACATCAATATCACATCACATAACATGTAGCACATAACGCACATTAGTCACATAATAGTCCATGCATTTACACTAACACATAATCACAGCAATTTAAAACATATTTCAACACTTGCATCATTTCCATCCCAAGCTTAAAAACAATGTAAAAAGTGGGACTATGTAACTCACCTGAATGCTCAAAACGCAGCTTCCAATTCCTATCACGCAACTATACAAATAAATAAACACGGTTACACGCGACCAAGCTAAAAGCTCTAGTCCATGTAACACACATATGATGGATGTCTAAGGGTGTGATTAACCATCATGGGTCACCCCGACACCATGCCCAACCTTAACCACTTCATTAACTCATTACACTAGTTAACTACAATTTGTTCAAAAGTGCAGAATTTTAGTGTAACTTTAGCCTCTTAAAACCCTTACTTGCTGACCTTCATAAATTATACCAAAAATCACCTAAGTTCATTTATGAGTTTACTAACTACCTTGTGATTCCTAATTAGTCATTACATGTTCAACTATCCCAAATAAAATCTAACTTCAAAACTGTCTCAATTCGGATCTGATTGCACACTAAAAAGTATGGCTCTAATTACCCTACTTAGACACACAATCAGAAGTTACCTTCTAGGGTTTCTTTATATACATATAAAACTTAATCATTGTAGATTGGCTAACCTTAATTCCACATTTAAGTTAGGGTTTTACCCTCCTAAACATGACCTAATTCTGACTCGTATTTACTATTTTGACAACTTTTCGTGTAACCAGTATTTAACCAACTTCCAGAATTCCAAATCATTTGAGGCTAGACTTTTTGAAAAATATACTCTCTGAACTATAATTTGGGCACTAGAATCATATCAAAACACATTTTTAACATCTAGATATCATCAGTTGGACACAGCTCTAAATTCTGCTCAACTCTAAATCATAAATTAAAGCGATCTAACTCTAACCACTTACACCAATACGATCCTAATTAAATCCTAAACACTCTAACATGATTAAAGCATCCTTTATTACAGAAGTTTTTAAAACCCTAATGATCCATCATATTAATTGTTACATGATTTAAAGAAAACTAAACAACTAGGGTTAACGAACATACCTAAATCTTGATTCTTGAAACACTAAATCACCAACTCGTTCTTAATTAAAAAAAATCTTTTTTTTCTTTCTTCTTGAGAAATTCGGTTGGGAACACAAAAATACAAGGGGAGGAAGGTTTTTGGTATTATAGGCTTTACAATAAGGTTTAAGATAATCCCAAGATACTTTCCTAACTAGATTATGACTTAAAATCCTTTTTTCCCTCTTTCTCTCTAAAACCGGACGCACCCCCCTTTTTAATTATATATATATATTTTTTATTAATTAATTAATTATCTTCATTACCTTAAGTTTTCATAAAAACTTAAGCTAATTTGGGTAAACCTTTTTACATAAACGCAACTTACTAAACCTTCTAAAAATAACTTTTCATTTTACATTTCACTTTCTATATTTAGAAAGTCTACCCTAATTCGCCAAATTTCACTCACTTAACTTATCTCCAACATAATACATTTCCCATAAATGCTTAACATAAAATCATCCAACTTTTGACGTAGCATTACATGCAATACGCCTTTCCTTTCCATTATCACTATAGGCGAACAAATGAAATACTCATCACCAAACACAAATGCACTCAAAATGAGATGATCATACACCTCAAAATGATATCATGCACCTATTCAAACCACTTAGCACACATGTATTACACATAGCACACAAGAATCACACAAAAAGAACTCTTAGCCATTTTTAAAGGTCTTACTAACCTGATTAAATCACTGATGTTACAGTATCCCCTCCTTGAGGAAATCTCGTCCTGAGTTTTAACTAGCGGGCTCAACAACTCTGTCCACGAACAACTATGGATACTTAATCCTTATCTGGTCTTCGTGTTCCCAAGTAAACTCAGGACCGCATTTCGAATTCCATCTAACTTTTACAAGCACTATTTTCCTATGTTTTAACTTCTTAATTTCTTGATCCATAATCTCTACAAGTTCCTCGACAAAATGAAGTATCTTGTCGACCTTGATCTCATTTAATGGCACATGCAAACTAGCATCCGCCAAACACTTCTTTAGACTTGACACATGAAAAGTAGCATGCACGCTATTCAACTCCTCAGGTAACCTCAACCTATAAGCTACAAGGCTAATCCTTTCAAGGATCTCAAACGGTCATACATATCTCAGTGCTAACTTACCCTTCTTTCCAAAACATATTATGCCCTTCCAAGGCGACACCCTTAATAATAAACGATCTCCCACCTCAAACTCTAACGGCTTACTCCTAAAATTAACATAGCTCTTTTGATGATCTCTCGCTGCTTTGGGCTTTTCCTTTACCAACACTACCTTATCAGTTGTTTCTTGTACTAACTCAAGTCCAGTCAAACTACTCTCTCCAATCTCTGCCCATAGAATAGGCGACCTACATTTCCTTCCATACAAAGCTTCAAACAGAGCACTCCGAATGCTCAAATGATAACTGCCACCAAAATCGATAACACATGCCCTCATTATATCTTCCAAAGTCTAAATCATATGTTCACTTTGTCCATCCGCTTGAGGATGCTAAGCAGTACTCAAATCTAATCGCGTCTCTAACACTTTCTGCAGCGTCTACCAAAACCACGAGGTAAATCATCCATATCAATCTGAGTTTGATCATCACAAGAATTCCATTCCTTGCTATTATCTCATCAATATAAATCCTTGCCAACTTCACATCTTGAAATCTTCTTGTATAGCTAGAAAAATGGGCTACTTGGTCAGTCTATCGACCACCACCCAAATCACGTCATACTCACTACTTTGACCTTGGGAATTTAGTGATAAAATCCATGGTGATTCTATCACATTTTCACTCAAGTATCTCAGGCTGTTGCAGCAAGCCAAAAGTCTTTGACATTGCAGCCTTCACCTCTTAAACAAATCCGACAATTGCTAACATAGGTAGCTGTATCCTTTTCTACACGTGGCTACCAATACATGTCTCCAAGGTTATAATACGTCTTATCTGTTCCCGGATGTACCAAGTATCTTGATGCATGGGCCTCATCCATTACACTTCCTACCAATAGAACCTAAATTCGATCCATAAAGTACAAACTCTCGTCTCCTTTTCTTTCCATCTATGGATCTAAACCATGTAGCCTTTCTACGAGTACATTCTCTTGCCTGAACGCACTTTGGGCTGCCAGTATCATTCCTCTTACTCGTCTTCATTTCACTCTCTTCTTTCTACTCAACGCATCACCCACTATATTTGCTTTATCAGAGTATCACACAAATCATTCTTTAAAGTCTGAAAAGCCTCTTCTTGTTCTATGATTCACTCATACTTTTGATTCCTCTCAGTTAGGGAAGTAAGGGGGTTCAACAATCTTAAAAAAATCACGATGAACGTCGATAGTAACCTGCCAATCCTAAGAATAATCATCCAATTCCTCACTGCCTCACTCGTACTCATCTCCACGTGACTACGTTATGGTTGACCACGTGTTAGCCTCAAAATATTGAGTCAAACATGAAGTTCATCCATTATGTATTTAAGTCTTGGTCATTCAATTAGTTAACGTTGTAATAGGATAATATCGGGAATTGGGATCGATAGTTAATCTAATATTGTATATGTTTCGGGTTTAATCCCAAGCAAAACCCGAGCCCGAGTCCTAGTTAAATATCTTGCGCGTCACTTAATGTGTCGGGGTATATAAGTAACTTTTCCTCTTTGGAAAAGTTAGTTGTTAAAAATATATCTTTTTCCTTTTCCTAAACTCTCTCAATTCTCTCTCCTCTTTCTCTCTCTAAAAGATCAACTCTCTCTCTCTCTCTAATTTCTAGTTTCATTCGTGTATGATTGTAGGATCCCGTAATTACTTCATAACATATATCATACACGAATCAAACTAGAAATTAGAGAGAGAGAGTTGATATTTTAGAGAGAGAAAGAGGAGAGAGAATTAAGAGAGTTTAGGAAAAGGAAAAAGATATATTTTTAACAACTAACTTTTCCAAAGAAGAAAAGTTACTTATATACCCCGACACATTAAGTGACGCGCGGGATATTTAACTAGGACTCGGGCTCGGGTTTTGCTTGGGATTAAACCCAAAACATATACAATATTAGATTAACTATCGAGCCTGATTCCCGATATTATCCTATTACAACGTTAACTAATTGAATGACCGAGACTTAAATACATAATGGACGAACTTCATGTTCGACTCAATATTTTGAGGCTAACAATCTCCCTCGAAGTGAGTTCATTGATGACACTCCTTCATTAGATCAATGAGATTGCTTTTGTCGTTAAGCTCATGTGGTCTTGGTCTTTCTCTTTGTTCTTTGTTGTAAGCTTGTTCCTTCATGCTTTGTGATCTTGACTTTGAGCCTTTGTCATTGTCTTTATCGTCTTTGCCATCTTGCGATCTTGTGTCTTTTACCAACATTCTCATATTATGCCTAATCTTGAAAGCTTCAAATCAGAGTTTGCGGAAGTCTTTGTCTTTAAATCTTGAGCTTTCATGATTGATTGTCTTTGTAGAATGAGCATGAATATGTGGTAATGAATCGACTTTGGTTGATTGGGATACCGTCACCACCGTTTTAACCTGCAGGTTTACGTTAGTGATAATCGAGAAAATTGATTTGAAAATCAATCGACGTATTACTTGTAAAAGCGTTTTTGTAACACATCGGGAGTTTTAATCTTTTATCAAAATTCATCAACCGTCAATTCATTTACTGGACCAAATCGATATCCAGTTGTCACAAGTTTGATTCATATAGAATCTCGCAAGTCACCTACCAAGAGCTTGTTTGATGCTGACTCAAGCAGGATTTCCATCTTCATTGTGAATACTTATAGTATCACTCGGATTGTTATGGCAATTATCACATATGATATTGCGTAGGACGCTTGTTAACAGGCTTGTAAACTTGATGTTGGTCAACAAGTGTTTGGTAATGGATTGTGTCCTAACGAGATTTTTTATGATCTCGTGGCTTTGAGACTCGATTAGATGCATTTGGTTTTGTACTTGGAGGTTAGAGAGATTGCCACCTATCAATATCAACTATCGCGGTATGAGTGTCTATAGATTATGTGTGAATCTCCATGACAAATGAGACAAGTTTTTGTTGAGTGAAACCCGAATGGCTTGAGAAGGGTTATTGCATTGCATCTCTCTGGGTCTATGATGTGTTTTAAAATGTCAGCAATAAACATGTGATTCTGTCTGCATATGTCAGTGGACCCGGATGTCTGCCGTTTGTTGTGGGAGGGTTCTTTCTTTATGTCCCCTATTTCCATACTTTTCGGTTGAAGTCTTATACACCTTCATTTGCTTTCCAAATTACTACACCTTGTTGTGAATTATTCCATGTGCTAGTCAATCTTAGTCGAGCAACTTTATTCTTATATACATTCATCTCTAATATACCATTAGGACTGCTATTTCAAACTTTAGTTCTCCTTCGGTTAGATCCTCCGTTAGGTTGGATCATAGGATTGATCACTTAACCTAACCACCTTATGACTCAGAATCGTCGTGAGAAATTAAGATGTTGTTGGGTATAAGATCGAACCAATAAAACTCGTTTCTTACTTTTTACACTTGTTTTTTTTTTTAAAGGTTCGAATAGATCATATTTTAATTACATTTTCTCCCCTTATTTTAAATAATAAACACTTAGTTTTTGAAATACCTTATGATTAAAATATGTCTTGAAAATTCCGTGGGAGAAAATATTATCAGCATGACTGGCTTTGAACATTTTGGATAATGTTTTGAATACCAAGGATATTGTCGTTGTTGATGTATCCATGAACATTTTATAAACTTTGTTTTCAAAAACAAACTCCCCCCTCAAAAATTGCGAACAATCTGAGAAATGTTGTCTTTTGAAAACCATTGTGAGGGTTGGAAGTGTTGGACACACAAATTTTGATGAGATTATGAATTGTCATCGAGAAATTCTTGAAAAATTAGTTGTTAACTTATTGAAAACCAAGTTGTTAGATGGAATTCTCTTCTACGCGTTAGGCGTAAGCGCACTGAAACGTATACACTATCTTTTTCTTGAGCTAAAAAACATTAAATGTTCTTGTAAGAACAGGCTCAAGACGACGAACATTAATTTTCTCGCTTGTGGAGGATAGTTATAAACCTTCCTTTATATTGATGTCCAGGATATGTATTGTATAGTTGCACATAAGCCAACTAGAAATTAGAAATGACATATTTTAAACTATTTTGTCAAACTCTCGCTCTCGGAACTTTCATTTATCACACCCCGGGTCAATATAATGACATTTCTAAGCACGTAAATGTTATCGATTCCAAGAGACATGTCGAGAAGAATCTTTTTGGAAATTTTCTGTTTTTCTGATTTTGTATTTTCTTTTTGAAGTTTTATATTTTTGTATTTTGCTTTTCTCAAAAATATTTACATGGTGATGTTTGATGATGATATCAAGCAGTCTCATTTGTCGAAGCTCCAGTGCAACGGAGTCAAACATCTTCTCATTACAATCCTTCTGACAAGATACTTAATCGATGCTCAGGAAGGGCTTTCGTAAAACTGTTCCGCTAATTGGTATTTCAGTTCTGACCAAAATATAATTCAATTATTACATTGTTCAAACCATGTTCCTTTATGAAATGATACGAGTAAAATATGTCATGGATGTGCTTTGTTCGCGTATGCTGTACGGGGGTTGCATGATATTGCTATGGCGGACTGAGTGAGTGCAGTACAACGGTATTTTGTTTGGTAGTTGAAGCCTATCTTGAAGTTAGTTGTCTGCTCATCCACATTTTCTCTGAGATTAAAATTTTTTCTTTTATCTTATTCCGCCCAAGTGGTACGGTCTCGGGTGCACTGTGTTATTTCGATTTGCCGCGATTCATCTAACTTGTTCGATTTTTTTAGAATGCCTATATGTTTTTACAATCTTCACGTCACCAAGCCTTTCGGTGTTCTTTTCCTGTTTAGCTCTTTATTTTTGTCAGGGTCCTCGGTTGTATTTGTTATTCCGTTATCTCTTGTAATTTTTCGTTTTTTTTTTTCTGCCTTCTTCTTTCCCGGTCTTTTCTGCCATGTTTTTTTGTGCCCCTACTTGTTCCGCTACTTCCTTGTTTTTTTTTCGTTTTTCGTACGACTAAAAGCGTTTAATTTCTATCACTTGTTCAGTTACGATACAAGTTATCGTGGTCATTCCCATGCCCCACGTTTTTTCGTTTTTTTCTTGTTCTCAGCCGTTCTTCTCATTTCGGAGCACAACTTGTAGATAATGCCACAATACTCTGCCTCTGCTGTAAGACACTTGCAGTTGCTGCTTTGTTTCTTGAAATCTAACTTACTAGCTTTATCACCTAGGAACTGTATCCCTCAGAGTGCTTTTGCGAAGTACTCAATGCATCCGGCTTTATGATCGCGTATGAAATATGCATGTTTGTTAAAGCCAGAATCTTTGGATACCAGGAGTCCATGTTAATGGTACCCTTGTAGGTATTTAAAGATTCTTTTACATCCTTGTGGTCGATTTTGAAGTTAGTCGTGCTTGATAACGTGTACAATAGCATAACTTGCTTGCACTAAGTCTGGTTACTAGATGTCAAGTAACAAGAGTGACCCGATCTTTACTACGATAATCAGAAATTGGTTTACGGCTCTCACTCAAATTCTTCATTCTAGTTTGTGTTTAGTAGCCATTGTTTCGTACCAAGGGTGACAGTTGTCCATATTATCGCTGTTTCAGAATTTTACTAGCGTACTGGCCATGATTGTTAAAAATACCTTTTGGGACTGGTGATTTGGTAGTCCTAAAAGAACATTCCATGCTCCCCACATTAAGGACATTTCAAGCCTACTTGTGCATTTGTTTTTCAAAGTAACACAATGCCTTTGCCTAAATGATTTTGAGATAACCCGATAACTGTTAAGTAACATAGAGTATATCATAATCATGTTGTGTTGGGAATTTTAGAATTCATGAAGGACTGACATGTGAAAGATAAAGGACTTAAATTTTACGAGTTGCACAAGAAGGAAACAAGACCAAGATATGCTAAAGAAGGAAACAAGACCAAGATTAATGTTGATTGAAATTAACATTAATGTTGAAGATATAGATTAGTCAAACATTAATGTGATGATTAATGTTAATTAATTAGTTTCCTAATTGTATTATGTTTTCTTTTGAAACAATAGGGACCAAATTGTTATTTTCACAAGTGTAAACTCTAATCCCTCTAGTATATAAAGAGGGGTAGGGGTCTTAGTTTAGGACACCTTTCCTTCACTCACATACACACGTGTAGTTTACACACATTTCCACCATTGTTGTAGCTTCAAGGTTGTAAAACCCCATCACTATTTTAGAGTGATCGTATTAATATATTGAGGCTTGTTTTGTTTACTTGTTCTTATAAGATATAAAGACTAGTTTCCGCATAGTCTTTGTATTGATCATTGCTTCAAAGATCTTTCGATAATTTCATCTCAACAAGTGGTATCAGAGCCTCGTTGAGAAGCTTTGATTGAGAAGAACACATTTCTACACATTTGGTGGTGGTGAAGAAGAAATGGCGTACATGAACTTACAGGTACAAAACTGTCCTCTTGGTTGTGAGTCTAAAATTAATGATCTTAACAAACTTAATGATAATCTTGATAGACTTTATAATGATTGTTATATTAAAGTTCAAGCATATCAGAATGCTGTTAAAACATTAGAATCACAACGAGCATGGTATCAAAATAATCAGTTAGCCTATGAGGAAAAGATTAGGGTTTTGCAAAGAGATTTGGAAAATACGTCTAATGAGTTAAAATATTCTGAAAAAATCAATGCTGAGATAAAAATGGAAAAACAAGATTTGCAAGCTAAATTAGATAATTCTTTGTCCAGGTTTAATAAATGGAAAGAATCTTCTAAAAACTTAGCTAAATTGATAGATAATTCTTTGTCTGTGAAATCAAAGCTAGGTTTGGGATACAAGGATTATACAGGGCCAAATGAAATTTATTATCCTGAAATGCAAAGTATTTTTGATCCAGAAGAAGCGAATGATAAAACACTTTATTATCAAGAACATGTTAGGTTTGTCAAAGAAGGAGGAATGAATGCTGTTCCCCCACCCATCACTGGGATTTTCATGCCTTCCTCAAACCAACCTGACATTGATGAATCAAAAATGACATATGGTAAAAAGTCTTGTGAGTCCATTCCTGCTGAAGAGTCTTTGCCTAAACCTGCTGTTATTGAACCTAAAACAAGTGAAAATGTCGTGTGTAAGTCTAAGTTAAGTGCTGAATCACCTGAGTTTATTCCTCAATCTGTTTGTTCTAAAAATAAAAATGTTAAGAAAACAGATAAACTTAGGAAAAACAATAAGACTCCTAGAGGTAATCAAAGAGGATGGAATGGTATGATGAATCAAAAGTTAGGAGATAATTTTGAGTTCAAAAATAAAGCTTGCTATGTTTGTGGTAGTTTTGATCACTTGCAGCACACCTGTAAACATAAGAAAAAGATGAATAAACAAGAACAGGTTAAACCAATATGGAATAAGTCAAGACATGTGAATCACCAGAACTTTGTTCAAAAACCCTTTCATAAGAAAACATCTAATTACAACAGATGTATTAACAAGAATGTTAAGGGTACAAGATATGATTCTTCTAAAACAAAAACAAAGGTGAATCCGGTTAAGGCCTTAGCTAAGTGGGTTTGGAAACCAAAACAAGCTGTTTTAGAACATGTATCCAAATCGTCTAGAGCATCAAAAGTTTTAACCAGATATGATTATGTTGATGTCTATGGAAGATTCAAGTCGGTTCTGGCTTGGGACTTCCAAAAGCACTAATCCTTTCTTGTCTTGTGTTTCCTGTATATTTAAAAATAAAAATGTTTATGTGCTTGTTCGATTCATTCTGCTGGTTGGAAAATGTTTTCGCTACTTGTCTTATTCCTGCTTTACATGTTCCTGCTGGTTTCATCAAGGTTCCTAAGGATTGGTCAAATAGTGTGTGAATCTTGGAAGGGTTAGCAAAGTACGTCTGAGTTTATGGTAGCAAATACGTGTTGCAAGTTTGAGTGGTAAGATGGTAAGTTGGTGTTTGATCTTGAATATATGGGTTGGTAATGTACACAGCAGATAAGATAGAATGTGTTACATAGTATGGAGTAGTTACATGCAAATTGACTGAATGAATGGTGAGTTATTTTGGACTTGATTTATATGGAAACCCTAATTCATAGGGATTTTGTTTATTCTTTGAATAACTTCCTTATATTCTGGTCTTGCTCACATGTTAAGTTGCCAGTTTTGTGGGTCACGTGTTACTGCTGCCAAAAGGATAGACGTGGAAAAGGTCAGCTCATGACTTATTATGAAATTCCTGCTGGTCATGTTAAAAGTTCCTGCTGGTACTCGTTTGTTGATCCTGCTGATTGCTATTCTCGATTCATGCTGCTCAAAATTTATTTCTGCTGGTAACGATCATCGTTTCTGCTGGATATATTGTGTTTCTGCTGATCATTCTTCATTCCTGCTGGTATCTTTTTGTTGCTGCTGTTTGTTAGTATTCCTGCTGACTACGTGTTCGATTCCTGCTGGTCACGAGTTTATGGTTTCTGCTGTTCGGGTTATTATTGTTTCGTTTAAAAAAAAAAAAAAAGCTACATTTGAGGGGAGGCTAAATACCAGTTTGAGGGGAGGCTTATTATGAGTGGTTTGTTTCTATTTGAGAAGGGTTTGGGTGTTGGCTAACCACCACACAACAAATGGTCATCAGTTCACCATGCCTTACAAGCATAAGAACTGGCTAGTCCAAGAGCAAACGGCTGCTTGGTAAAGACCTTTCAAATCCGTTGATGGTTGCCAGGTTACCAAAAACTGGATGGTATTCATTTTCCATGTTCCTGTTGGGATGAAAAATGGCTAGTCCAAGAGGGTACGGCTCTTGGTAAAGACTTTCTCAAATCCGTTGATAGTTGACAATTTACTAAAAATTGTATGGTTATCGACTCACCATATTACTCTGTGTATGAAGAGTTGGCTAGTCCTGAGCAAACGGCTACAGGTAAAGACATGTCAAATCCGTTGTATGGCTGTGACGGTTTGCAAAAATGTTAGGGTATTCCCAATTCACCATTGATTCATGTTCTAGTAATTGGGACTCTGGTTTTTGTTACACCAGGGTGTTTGTTTTCACCAAAGTATCAACTAGCCCAAGAGTGAGTAGCTACTTGGTAAAGGCTTATCAAATCTACTTATGTTGCTGCAAAGACTGGAAGCTGCTGTTCTTTGATGTTGCTACTTCATTTGATTCTGCTGTTCATCGAGTTCATGCTGTTCTTGTAACAAAGAGTGCTAGCTGTTGAGCACAATTTTTTTCAAGATATTTTCAAAAAGAAAATTTCTCAAATTCTTTCAAAATTGTGTGCTTATCAAACTCCCACTTCAAAGTTTCACTCTAATCTATTATTGAGGGGAACTATAACTGTTGGGAATTTTAGAATTCATGAAGGACTAATGTTGGGAATTTTAGAATTCATGAAGGACTGACATGTGAAAGATAAAGGACTTAAATTTTACGAGTTGAACAAGAAGGAAACAAGACCAAGATATGCTAAAGAAGGAAACAAGACCAAGATTAATGTTGATTGAAATTAACATTAATGTTGAAGATATAGATTAGTCAAACATTAATGTGATGATTAATGTTAATTAATTAGTTTCCTAATTGTATTATGTTTTCTTTTGAAACAATAGGGACCAAATTGTTATTTTCACAAGTGTAAACTCTAATCCCTCTAGTATATAAAGAGGGGTAGGGGTCTTAGTTTAGAGGTACCTTTTTCCTTCACTCACATACATACGTGTAGTTTACACACATTTCCACCATTGTTGTAGCTTCAAGGTTGTAAAACCCCATCACTATTTTAGAGTGATCGTATTAATATATTGAGGCTTGTTTTGTTTACTTGTTCTTATAAGATATAAAGACTAGTTTCCGCATAGTCTTTGTATTGATCATTGCTTCAAAGATCTTTCAATAATTTCATTTCAACATATGTGCACTTCACAACCCTTCAAACATGTGCTCAATTAAGCTTAACATCCCCTTGTAACTCAAGAAGCTCCCTTTTGACTTATCACAAGTATTTCTCATTTGAACAAAGGACTTATGACCATTTCTTTCACCATTACAAACACATACTATCCTCCCCTCTCTCTGGTAAATTCTGTAGCAACAAGAAGGTTCACACACGGGTATTTAGGTGTTGGTTAAGTGATTAAGAGTTTACACAAATGGTTGCAAGAAGGCTAGGGTTTTGTACTTTCAAATTGGGGTTTTCTTAGTGTTTATGGGTAATTAGTGCACTCTTTCCTCTCAAATCATCACCACCTCATTGTAAGCATCTCATTTACATGATTTTTATTCATTATAATCATTTCATACTTGTTTTCATATAACCATTATATACTATTATGTAAAAACTTAAAATAAACTTGTATGTTCAAAACCCTAATTCTGGCAGATTTTTGTGTCGACTTGTGAGCTTAATTTAACAACTTTAAAGAATCCTTGTGACCCATTTCTTGGCTCTACATCTTATTACTATGTCTTAGGAAGTTCCATTATTAGTTTCAGTACTTCTACACCTAATAGACGTTCCATTGTGTCATTTTTGAGAATGATCACCCATATCTTGGATGGCTTTCTTTGCATCAGCAGCTTTCATAGATGGTATGGCACCTTTGAAATCAAGAAGTTGTCTAGTAGGTACATCCAATCCCTTGTAATATGAGATCACTTTCTACAAATCTGTTAAGAAGTGTTGAGGACATCTTAATAAAAGTTCCTTGAATCATTCCCACGCTTGGTAAAGAGTTTCATCAGTATCTTGTTGGAAGTTATTGATTTCCTCCATCTTTTAGCAATTTGGGCAGGTGGGCAGTACTTGCTCAGAAATTTCTCCTTAAGAGTTTCCTAAGTTTTGATTGAACCAGCTGGTTCATTTCTTTGCCAACGACTCGCGGCTCCAGTAAGCGACATAAGGAAAACTCAAAGCATCACTTGATCTTGAGTTATGTTAGGGATATGGAATAAGTCAACAATCTCAAAAACATTCTCAATATGTTTATTGGCATCACGTAGTTCCTTGAGAAATTGGCCTTTTAGCTCAAAGTGATCATTTTCCTCGATCTTAGGCCTAGCAATGCTCAAGCCATAGCCTTCTTGGGTCTTAGCATGTATTCTTTCATAGTTGGTTCCCCTATTGTTTCTGTTTCTTCTTCTTCAAATAGATCTTCAGGATCAAAAATTAAGTTGAATTCCGATGAACTCAAATAGTCAAGACTTCGTATCTTAGAGAGCTTCCTTGACGATCGAAACACTTGTTCAGGGTTTTTGAAAGGTTGGATGAGATCTTTGTTCGAACTCCTTGTCACGCACTACCTGAAAGAGAGGATAAGCAATCAGTAGGATATGCTTGGAAGAAAGAAAATACAGAAAACTAAGTACGAAAATCAAATACGAAAGATTTGAGTCTGCTGGTGTATCAGATAGTCGATACGCCGTATTCAATTGACTGAATAAGTCATATTGATTGGTTGAATGGAATACGTTGTATTGACAGGAAAAGTTGATACGCCGTATTCAACTGGTGAATACGCCGTATCGACTGTTCGATCAGTACAGTTTACAGAAAATAAAAACAATGCAGAAAAGTAAAGTAAACACACAAGCACACAATAAAAAATAAAAACAAGTAGTTAGGATGGATGATCCGACTCTAAGACTCAAAAAAGCACAAAAATTTTACACTAATCTAGGTTAGAACCAAAATACTAATAAAAATAAAAATCAAACAACTTTACTCCCCGAAGGCGCTAAAAACTTGATATGCTTCGTCGTGTATAGGTAAATTCATTATAAATTTTTAAATTTATATTTAGCCGAATTACCTATTAACAAACACTAACAGGCAGTGTACCCGATCAGTTGTAGGTTTGTTGGTAAGTAGAGTGTCGATCACTAAGAGCGAGAGCGTTAATTCCTAATTCTATTATTATTTTAGTTATCTACGTTAGTTCTAATCTAAGTTAATTCTAAGTTAGTCCTAATTCTAATGTGAAGGGGGTTTTTAGTCTAAGAGACTAGCACAGGTTTTGGTGGTAACCTATATCTACTTTGGTCATGATAACTCACGCAAGCTTATAATCAAAAGATAGAAGAGCGGTCAAGCCTATTATAAGGAAAATGTATTAACCATGAATAATCAAATATAATGCATGTTTGCTTATTAGTGCAATGATAGTCTTATCTCGAAGGGATATATCATTCTTAGATTTAGGCGGTACTTCTTCCTAAAACCTAGACACGTCAATTCTGTGATAATTAAATGCATCCGCATAAAGCAATCTATGTTGATTATAATCTATCCTAGGAGATTAATAATGGTGATCTTATTAAACCCTAGCTCAACGAGACTTTACTAACTTACTGCTTAACTGCTCTTTATATACTAGTAGTCCACTGTTCGGGTCCTTACCAAGGGAATCAAAACGTCATTTATTGATCCCAGGTCACCTGCTAGTCCAACTTGTTCACTAAACCAATGGCAAGGATAGGTCATTATTTGTGATCCTATGATTCTAGATATATAAATTGCTATATAGAAAGCTATACCGGTTAATCTAGTCTACTTGGTCGGCACAACTAGATCCAGTTGATTGATAGGTCGTATACTTAAGCACGTAAACGAGTATAAATTGATAAACATAATCAACAAACAACGATAAATTAAGCAATCGAGATAAACAAACCAAATATTAAATTATCATAAAATGGCTAATACCTAAAGGTATTAGCCAATAACCATTGTATAGAATAAAAACATAATAAACGAACAACCAAGGCAACCCAACCGAGTTAAAAGAATGATACCAAAAATCGAACGATTATTAGAGTATATATGAATACAAGGGTTCTCCTATGGATTGAAGCACGTTGCTTGGCCTTCTTTACTCTTCTTCTCTTCTGGAATTCGACTTTTGTGGTTAGGGTTTTGTAAGTATAGATCGGCACACCCTAAAATTCGTATTTAGGGTTTGTATTTATAGGTTCTGGAAAGTCATCGATACGCCGTATTGAATGAACTCAATACGGCGTATTGGGGTTTCTTGGATTAGGGACCACGATTATAATATTCCAAAATAGTCTTCACTTGATCTTTAATATGTCGTATAGAATAAGCTGGATACGGTGTATAGGGCTTCAAATCTTCGTGGTTACTTGTGAAGTGCAGGCACAGATACGTCGTATCTTCCTTGATGGATATGCCGTATAGGTTGTCAGAACAGTACTCTTCAGATTTCTTCGTTTAAGCTCTAAAATGCGTGCCTTTTAGCAAAACTTCACCAATTACTCCATAATTACTGTATTTAACAAATATAAGCAATTAAGTACCAATTCATGCAATTATTATATAAAATAGGGCCTTTGCATAGGATAAATGATGCTATAAAATAGATGTTATTTGATGTCATCAATAATATATTTACATTTGTTGAACCCTTTGAAGAGATAGGTTCGGAGGTCGTTGAGGTACATGCACTCAAAGAAGAAGAGTTTGCACAAATAATAGTGTTAGGAGTACATGTTTTCTATCCTAATGATATTGCACTATCATTTGAGTTGAGGCAAGTTCCAATAGTCTTCCCCATAGGAATCCATCTAAGACTAACAAAAGTGAAGATTCTACCTGTAGGTTTCTATCTAAGACCAGATCTAGAAGGCGTTGTTTTTACATATACAATAGAAGTCTTATGAGGGGAAAACCTTTGTCATGTAGAGATTCGTCTTTTAGGTTTCTTAGCTTTGCTTTTCTTTTTTACTGTAACACCCTTAAATTGAGTCGCAGCGGAATATGGGTCATGGGAGTGTTACTTCATAGATTAATAGCACAAGATATATATGAGAACGACCACAAAAGAGTCATAAAACTGATACATTATATTTAAACAAATTGTTTGTTACAAAAGCCCATAGCTTCACTTGTCCATTGTTTAAAAGGTAAAGATTCTAGCACATAACAAATATTTCTCGAAAATGTAATGCGACCAAATCTTTAATGCACATGACTTCTAAAATATCACACCAATGTATCCCCGGTCTTGTACCTCATTGACCTTCTGAGAAAACATGCTTTAAAACATCAACAATAATGTTGGTGAATTCATAGGTTTGTAAAATGTATAATGTAGGACCACAAGATTTCCTAAGTGTATGATAATGCAACATATGCAAATATCACAAAATTGTAATTACGTTTCCCTAAGCTTATGACACTGAAGCTCGACATGTGTGAATTGCAATATAAATTGCCTACATTTCCCTTGATGATGTTCTAACCCGCAACATCACAAATCTGACATAGTATACGTTCATTTGTCCAGCGATAGCTAATCACCCGAACGGGGATGTCAATCCCAAATAGATCTATTTATAACATTCACGCTTACACAATAATTGACAGTTCATGATTGTGGGCTCGGAGGGTTATCGCTACTTAGACAAACACGTAATCATAATGTAAAATGTCCACTTGTGTCCAGTTGTAAAACAATGCATGTTTCTCACCCAAAACTTGTAAATCATTATAAATGTAAAATGTGGGGCTATGAAATGAACATTCACTTATTTTTATAAAATTATTTTTATAAAAGTATTTATAATCGTAAACATGAAAAATCCATAACTCCTTCGTTATTGATCAAATAATTATGATTCTTAATATTTTGGAATCCTAAAAATATGTACTTTCTATGAAAAATAATCATATATTTTTATCAGTTGTGGAAAGTAATATTTTTTATAAAATTGTTTTTATAAAAGTATTTATTATCGTAAACTTGCAAATGGCGTATCTTCTTCGTTATAGCTCGGCCTTTTGAGTTCTCTATATGCCTACGATCGTTGTAACTTGTAGTATTTTAAAAAATCAAAAATGAATACTTTATTTTCTTAATTAAAATAGAAACTTTTGATATTTTGCTTAAAATGTGTATAAAACTTGTTTTTATAAGTTTTTAGTTTAGTGAATTTGCTACAAGTCCTCTACAACACTTTATAACACAAGTCTCATATATTTTAGGTTCTTTAGTCCATCATTTGTCCAAGTAATATCCATGATAATAAGTCCTTACATTTATTCATTTGTAACTTTAATAAGTAAACTTTTAAACCATTAATTTATATACACTTTTTATAAATTAATCAACACTTATATAATGCTTAAACTTCCATTACAACATGTTCTTAACATCAATATAACATATGACAAAGTATATCAAACCATGATCAAGTGTGAAAACTCATTTTACATGTTAATATATTTCCTAGATGGTGATTTACTATATAAACATCATATACACATAAAATCACAAATGTAAAGAGTTTAGGATTTTTAGATGACCTTAAGATGAAGTATGATGAAGAGTAACAAGTTCTAAACCCTAGTTTAGAATCAAAACCCAAGCTTCCAAGACTAGAAACCCTAATTTCCTATGAAACCCTAATCTTGAACTTTTCTTAATTAACCCTTGTAAACACTAAACCAAACCTTTAATACACCTTAAAATACCTTAGATATGATGTTATATTACTTGAATACTTGGTAAATAAAATTGTATGGATTGTGTATGGATGTTTGGTGTATGCCGTGGGCTAGGGAGGGAGAAACAAGAGAGTTGTGTGAGTTTTTACTTAAGGGAAATAAGTGTGTGTGATATCTACTAATATAAGCCTCTATATATACAACATGACCTAGTCAAGATCACTTATTGATGACCAAGACCAAGTGAAACATGGGGAGGGAATTAAGGAAGAAACTTGGTCAAATACACTAGTCATGTACTAAGTGTGATAAGTGCTAGTGTTTCTACAAGACTTTGAAGATAGTTTGTGTGCTCAATGTCCCCTTGGGACTACATTGTTATCTGAAAATTAAGGGGGGAGGGACTAGGAAAGTCTTAGATATTTTGTGGTGAATTTTTAGTGATACTTGAGATTTTAGGAAGTATATGTTAAGTATAAAGAGTATACTTGTAGCATTTGTTTTCCTTGTTGGTTTCCTTTATGCAAAATTCAGCTAACATGGTATACATAGGTGAAGTTTTATAAAACTTTGAGTATTGGATGTAAAAATGGGTATTTGTTGAAGCGTAGATAAGTTTTGGTTGTTCCGTGAATGCCTAAATGTATTTTATCGTAACCAATAAAAATAAAATGTGCAAAGTTAATAATTATCCTCCAAATAATTATTTAACACTTGCTTGACGTAAACCTTTAATTGTTTGATGCCCGTTTACGTTGAATGACAATTTTTAGTTTACGCGATTTAACTTAACGATTAAAATTAAAAGCAAATGCGAACGAGACTAAAAATAAATAGTGAAATAAATGTCATCGTAAAATAACCTAAAAACAAGGGGTGTAATAGTATCCCCCCGTTAAATGAGCCTTGTCCTTAAGGCTTAAGACGCGGCACTTGACGATGGTGCGGGTTTTGTGAAGAGGTGTGAATATGTCATTCGAAATTGATCTTTATGTTCCCATGTGAACTCAGGACCCCTCCTAGAGTTCCATCGAACCTTAACAATTGGGATACGGCTTTGTTTCAATCGTTTAACTTCATGATCTATGATTTCTACTAGTTCCTCGATAAAATGAAGTTTGTCATCAATATGAAGTACATCTAACAGAATGACTAATGGTTCGTCGGCATAGCACTTCTTCAAGTTGGATACATGAAACGTATTGTAAGCTCTTGAGGAAGCTCAAGCTTGTAAGCAACGGATCCAACCTTTTCCAACACCTTGAATGGTCCAACATACATGGGGTTTAACTTCCCCCGTTTACCAAAACGTACGACCCCTTTCCAAGGTGAAACCTTAAGCATAACTCTATCTCCAACTTAAAATTCCATCGGCTTACGCTTTAAATCGGCGTAACTCTTTTGTCGATCATAAGCGGCTTGAATTCTTTGCTTGATCTGAATAGCCTTCTCGGTCGTCTCTTGAACTATTTCTGGACCGATGATTTGAACTTCTCCCACATCGGCCCAACAAACAGGTGAACGACACTTTCGACCGTAAAGTGCTTCAAATGGTGCAGCCTTGATACTTGCGTGATAACTGTTGTTATATGAAAACTTAACCAATGGCAAATGTTTAACCCAACCATTCCTAAAGTCGATCACGCAAGCACGTAGCATATCCTCGAGAGTTTGGATAATCCTCTCGCTTTATCCGTCAGTTTGCGGATGGAATATAGTACTCATATCCAAATTCGTAACTAATGCCATCTGGAGTAACCTCCAGAAATTTGATGCAAACCCAGGGTCACGATTACAAATGATTGAGGCAGGTATTCCATGCCTCGTGACTACCTCCTTCAGGTACATTCTTGCCAATCTTTATATGGGATCAATTTCCCTTATTGGTACGAAGATTGCAGATTTAGTAAGTCGGTCAACAATCACCCAAATGGTGTCATAACCTTGTGACGACTTAGGGAGCTTTGTGATAAAATCCATCGTGATATTATCCTACTTCCATTGAGGTATCTCAGGTTGCACCAACAAACCCGATGGCCTTTGGTGTTCAGCCTTGACCTTAGTACATGTCAAACATTTGCTAACATAGGTGGCGATGCCGTCCTTCATATTGGGCCACCAATATAGCTTCTTCATGTCTTGATACATCTTGTCGGAACCCGGATGGATAGAGTATTTTGACTTGTGGGACTCATGCATGATCACAGTCCTTAAATCACCGTAACATGGTAACCAACTCTTGCCATTTAAGCATAGAGTTCCGTCAGCGCAGGGTTCCAACTTTTCCTTCGGTATATCCTTCCTGATCATACCTCCTATGTCTTCCTTTTTGAGGTTCTCTGGTTTCTGTGCTTCTATTTGAGCTTCTAAATTTTTTTTAGGAGATTCAAACCAATAGTCATGACTAACGCTCGAACCTGTAAAGGCTTATTCCGTTCTTTACGGCTTAAGGCATCGGCCACTACGTTTGCTTTCCCTGGATGGTAACGTATTTCATAATTGTAATCGCTAAGCAACTCTAACCAACGACGTTGCCTCATGTTCAGCTCTTTTTAATCGAGAATGTGTTGTAAACTCTTGTGATCTGTGAACACCATACACTTGGTTCCGTACAAATAGTGTCTCCAAAATTTTAAAGCAAACACTACGGATCCAAGTTCTAAATCATGAGTCGTATAATTTTTCTCATGAATTTTCAATTGGCGTGATGCATAAGCAATTACTTTCTTTCTTTGCATTAATACAACACCTAATCCTTTATGCGAAGCATCGCAATAGACCACAAAATCATCGCTTTCTTTAGGTAGAGCCAAAATTGGCACATTGCACAACTTCTACTTTATTAACTGGAAGGCGGCTTCCTCCTTGTCACCCCAATCAAACTTAACTCCTTTCTGAGTAAGCTTGGTCATTGACTTGGCGATCTTCGAAAATCCTTTAATGAATCTTCGGTAATACCCAGCAAGACCTAAAAATTGACGAATCTTCGTTAGTGTCTTAGGAAATGCCCAATCTTGTATGGATTCGATCATGGCGGAATCCACATGAATGCCTTGACTATCAATCACGTGGCCGAGAAATTGTACCTTGGGAATCCAAAATTCATCTTTACAGAATTTAGCATACAACTCCTCTTTCTTAAGCAATTCCAGAATTGCCTTAAGATGTTCTTAATGTTCCTTCTTGTTCCTTGAATAGATGAGGTTATCTTCAATAAAGACAATTACAAACTTATCCAAATATGGCTTGTACACCCGATTTATAAGATCCATAAATACCGCCGGTGCGTTCTTCAAACCAAATGGCATAACTTTGAACTCATAATGACCATATCGAGTTCTGAATGCCGTCTTCGGAAAATCTTCTTCACGTACTCGAAGCTGGTGATAACCTAATCGCAAGTCTATCTTAGAATAAACTCTGGATCCTTAATTGATCAAATAAATCGTCGATCCTTAGGAGTGGGTAACGATTCTTTACCGTTAGCTTGCTTAGTTCTCGGTAGTCAATGCACATTCGAAATGATCCATCCTTCTTCTTGACAAACAAGACTGGAGCTCCCCAAGGTGAGGAACTTGGCCTTATGAAGCCTTTTGTTAAAAATCTCTTGGAGTTGATCCGACAATTCCTTCATTTAGATGGAGCTAAACGGTAGGGTGCTCTTGCTACACGTGCAACACCAGTTATCAAATTTATCTAAAATTCCACTTGTCAAGTCAGAGGAAGACCCGACAAGTCCTCAGGAAATACTTTAGGAAAATCTCGAATGATTGGTACGTCCTCAAGTCGCTTCCCCTCCGACTTGTCTTCAGTCTTCTTTGTAGTAACATGTGCCAAAAAGACATGACATCCTTTTAGCATGTACTTTTGTGTTTTAGTACACGAGATGCTGTTCAAACGTGTCTCGTTTCCCCGGTCGCTTCTGTCACCATGAATAATCAATGTTTCAGTTCCCCAGGGAATACGAACTATTTTCTTGGCATAAACAATGACAGCTTGGTACTTTGCCAACCAATCCATACCAATTATGACGTCAAAACTACCAAGTTCTACGGGCA
>BQNB010081236.1:3123-29683 GCA_026074375.1 Tanacetum coccineum
GTAAAACCCTAAAAATAATTAGTGACTTTCATAATGTCATACAATGACCTAAATTACGAGGTGTTATAATACTAGTTAGTATATCCCATACGATTAGAAGGTGAAGATAATAAGCACATATAAGATGGCTGGTGACGATACGACTAACACCACGACACCACTAAAACCCGTAACACCAATCGCACAATATCAATGCCCTAAATTGAAAACCACAAATTACACCGTTTGGGCTATCCAAATTAAAGTTATACTTGAAGCACACGGTTTATGGGAAATGATAGAACCTAAGGAAAATACGCAAGCAGATGAGAAAAAGGATAAGGCAACGATTGCCTTCCTATATCAAGCGTTGACCGAAGACGTGATATTACAAGTCGCGGGTTGTGAAACAGCAAAGGAATTATGGGAATCGTTAAAGAAGAGACACGTTGGAGAAGAGAAAGTGCAGCAAGCACGGTTACAGTCATTGATGATTGGATTTCAAACACTTCAAATGACGGAAGACGACACAGTGGATGCATTTACGGCTAAACTAAACGGCTATGCCACCAAGGCAAAAGAATTAGGAAAGACACTTGATGAATCACTCTTAGTACGAAAACTATTAGACTCCACACCAGATAGATTCATCCAAATAGTAGCATCCATAGAACAAACAAATGATCTTGATGACATTACCCTAGACGAGATCATTGGAAAACTCAAGGCATTTGAGGAAAGGATAAAACTTCGAAAGGGAGGACAAGTAGAAAGCCAGGAAAACTTACTTTTCGCAAAGGATAAAACTCAAGAAAAGGAAGGCGGTTTGGGAAACACAGAGGTAGAACAAACTTTTCACGAGGAAACTGGCAACGTAATAGAAATAGATACGACTCAAAGGAGGAAAGCTCAACTCACAAAGGAAAACCAAAGTGGAATAAGCGTGAGTGGGATATGAGCAAAATACAATGTCACAAGTGTAGGAAATTTGGACATTTTAGAAAGGACTGCAAAGAATCATCAACAACTCAGGAACAATCAAACCTTATCTTAGAAGATGATGAACCATCACTATTAATGACTACACTAACAGAAACACGAACCAAAGAAGGTTTGTTGAAGAAGAACAAATTCAGCCCGGACATATGCTACAACAGATACAAGCATATGGTATTTAGATAATGGTGCAAGTAACCATATGACGGGTACTAAGAGTCATTTTAGGGATATTAACGAAAGCATAACAGGACGTGTACGCTTTGGAGATAGATCGTATGTACAGATAAAGGGTAGAGGCTCTATATTGTTAGGTTGTAAGAACAACGAACAAAAAGAAGTATCGATATATTACTACATTACCAACCCTCAGGAGCTCATATAGTTAGGACAATTACGGAGAAGTTGTAACGATCATCATGGATGGAAACAAACTAACTTTGTATGACAAGAACAAGAAGTTGTTGATAAAGGTTGAAAGATCGAAGAATCGACTTTATAGTATTACACTACAAATAGAAGCACCTATATGTCTCTTAGCAAATGTAGATAACCAAGCATGGTTATGGCACGCTAGATTAGGCCATTTAATTTTGATGACATCAACAAGATGACAAGAAAGGGTCTAGTGGAAGGAATACCAAGAATAAATCATGTAGGATAGATTTGTGATGCATGTTTATTAGGAAAACACAGTAGAACACCATTTCCAAATCAATTTAAATTCAGATCAAATAACCCATTGGACTTAGTATATGGTGACCTTTGTGGTCCTATAAGTCTAGCCACACACTCTGGAAAGAAATTCATTTTCTTGTTAGTAGACGATTATACACGTTTCATGTGGGCTTACTTTCTGACATCGAAAGATCAAGCATTTAGCACTTTCAAGGAATTTAGACAACATATTGAAATGGAGATGAGAATGAAATTAAGGATGCTAAGAACAGATAGAGGAGGTGAATTTACATCTAATGAATTCACCAAGTATTGTAAGGAAAATGGAGTAGCACGACAGTTGACAGCACCTTACTCACCACAACAAAATGGAGTAGTGGAGAAAAGAAATAGAACAGTGTTATCAACTACGAGGAGTATGATGAAAGCGATGAAGTTACCTTTAACTTTTTGGGCGGAAGCAGTTAAACATGCCATTTACATACTAAACAGGGTACCTACAAGAGCCCTGGTAGATAAAACTCCATATGAAGCACTCTACAACAGAAAACCAAATCTGGAAAACTTAAGGATATTCGGATGCACAGCTTATGCCAAGATAACAATACCTCACTTAAAGAAGCTGGATGACAGAAGCATACCAATGATTAACTTAGGAGTAGAGGAAGGATCAAAAGCATGTAGGTTATATGATCCAAAAGGAAAGACAAAACATGTTAGCAGGGATGTAAGGTTTATGGAAACAAAATCGTGGGATTGGGTTAACAGTGGAGAAGAAAAAGGTACACAAGACACATTTTGGGCTAGTTTTTTGGTAGAAGGAGTTAATAATGAAAACCCTACACTAGTCAACACAGAAAACAATGATAACACATATCAGGAACAGGAACCAATTACAGATCTTGATTCACCAATTACCCCACCAGCATACACTTACAACCCAAACTCAGAAGAGGAAAAAGAAGCTACTATTAGTTCACCTAGGAACTCAGATCACAGATTTGATGATACACCAAAACGAGGTTTCAAAGACTTAACGGAAATATATCAGAATGCACGTGAAGTTGAAACTGAAACTCTACTATTTACGGAAGAAGAACCCCGAAATTACAAGGAGGCATCAAAAGATGAGAAATGGATTGAGGCCATGGAGATTGAATTGGATTCAATCAACAAGAACAACACATGGACTCTTACTACATTGCCAACGAATCAAAAGGCAATAGGACTCAAATGGGTTTTTAAGACCAAGAGGGATGCGAAAGGAAAGATCATCAAATATAAAGCACGGTTAGTAGCAAAAGGATATGTACAAGAACAAGGAATAGACTTCGATGAAGTATTTGCACCAGTTGCTCGGATAGAAACAGTTCGTTTGATATTAGCACTAGCAGCATATCATGGATGGCAAGTACATCACTTAGATGTAAAATCAGCATTTTTACATGGAGATTTGAAGGAAGAAGTCTATGTTACACAACCTGAAGGATTTATTCAACAAGGAAATTCAGGGAAAGTCAACACCTTATCAACTTCTACATGACAGAAAACCCGACCTAAAATATCTTCATGTATTTGGTGCTTTATGCTACCTAACCAATGAAAGTAAAGATCTGGGTAAGCTGAAACCCAAAGCAGATATTGTCATTTTCATTAGATACACTCCCTCAAAGAGAGCTTACTGAATCTACAACAAATGGACCCGATAGATTATAGAGATTATCCATGTCGACTTTGATGAGCTGACAGCAATGACTTCTGAACTAAGCAGTTCAGGACCCGCACTTCATGAAATGACTCCTGGAACAATCAGGTCAGGGATCGCGCAAAACCCTTCTTCTCTAACACCATATATACCACCAACAAAGAAGGACTAGGATATTTTGTAACCAATGGATCCCGGGATTAAGTTGGTCAAAGGCGAAGATAAACTCAGATGACGCAACCTTATTACCGATGTTGAGCAATTGGAAGTCTCAGATATTTACTAGATACAAGACCAGATCTTAGTTACTCAGTCAGACTACTCAGCAGATTTATGCAAGACCCGAAGGATCATCACCTAAAGGCAGTGAAGTAAGTAATCCGATACATCAAAGGAACAAAGGAGCATGGCATAATATACAAGAAAGAAGGCGGCTGCAAGTTTATAGGTTACAGCGATAGTAGTTATGGAATCAACACCGATCAAGGAAAAGGAACTACTCGAATAGTATTTTATTTTGGAGCCCAGTTTTTCATGGAAAAAGCAAGCACATCAATGTGGAACACGTCAGTGGAGAATTACAAAGAGCAGTATTATTAACTAAAGCTTTACCAAGACTAAAGTTTGTGACTATGCAACAAATGCTCGGAGTTCAAGATCTAGGACGGAGCAATGATCGAAATTAAGGAGGAGAATGTGGACATAATCTCGACATTGCTCCTGCTACTTATGTAATAAATGAAAGCCAAAGGGCTAAATATGTTAGACAGATAGTTAATAACCGTTTTATAGTTATAGCGGTTATGGAAGTTAGTTAGTTAGTTGATTCGGTTATGTTTATACCGAACATACATGATGGTTTAAAAAAACCATCTATATAAACGCATGTACATATGATGTTCAGATGTTAGACGATAATACAATTATTCAGTATATTTGCAACTTGTTATCGACTCGACTTATTGGGACAACATCGGTGCAGGGTCACACAATGGTTCAATGCATCATATATTAGAACTGCTTATTAACTTATATTAGTGTATATAAGAACAAGCAGTATAAAATAAGTACACTCAACATCCCTACTTCACTAATTCATAGATGAACGATAGAGGCGACCGTGTTCTGGTTTAAAGGTCCACTTCATTAATTTTTTTATCTAAGCTGTACTTTGAGCTAAATGACCATGTTTTTCAACAAAGATTTTTGTTTCCTACATATTTGCAAGCATTTATAGGTTAGTCAACAGGCAATGGATGAAAGGCTTAGAAGGAGGGTGACACTTTGCTATGAATTCACGTTTCCACTATGAGGTACATTATATTTTTATATAATTCAACGTTTTTAAACATTCGAACAATAAAAACACGTGCAAAGACTATCTTCTACCCCCACCAACACCCACCACCGACCAACTACCTCCTTCCCAATCTTTTTACTACCTGTTATATATGATTAAGATTAACAATTTATTATTCATATAATCACTTTAAGAAAGACACATACAGCAGCTTCTAAGTCTAAGCTTATGTGAATCTTAATAAAGTTAGTAATTGTCGTTGACTAACCATCTAAATCATCTAAACACGCATCACGATCGCATTGGAAGAAGGGCCTTTCAAGCTAACTACAGTATAGTGGACTCTCTCGATTGGGTCTGTAAACAAGGGACCTACTTTGTTAATGCTTTTTCGAACATTTGGAAAGGAGTAGCTCATTGCCGTAGAACACATTTAATAGGGTGTACATATAATCAGGAGGCTGAGGGTTATTGTCCAATTGTGATTTATAGTGTCAACGTTCCTCGGTGGTATTTTTCTCAGGATAACAAAGGTAAGTTTTGGAACATATTCTCAATTAAACATCTCATTTTGCGGTTTCATTTTTTGAGTACATGTGTTCTCAAAATGACTGAAGTGGGTAATCATTTGAATTGTAGTAGTGTGCCTCAAGATATTATAATTATAATATTATATAATCTTGAAATGTGTTCTTTAAGATCAATTAAGTTTATGTTGTAATGTTTTACTGAAAGTGATGTAATATTGTACAATTTAAACAATAAGTTATATGAAATATTTATTTATGAACTACGGTCTCATATAAAAAAATTGTAGGGTGGAAGTTACTGTTGTTGATAAACAAACTAAGACTTCTACTTCTTTTATACTATTTGATCGCAAAGTTGCAAAGATTATTAGTAAATCTGCTTTTAGTTTAAATGATTTGTTTGTTGATAACAAACACAAAATTCCTTCGACTTATAAGACATGGTTGAAAAATACTGTCCAACAAAGACTAATCATAACACATTTTTTACAATTTGAATAAGTTATTAAGAAAACCGTCCAGTGTTCATGTTTATCAGTGTGTTTTATGCATATTGCATCACATTTAGTGAGTATTTAAATCTAAATCCCATGCAATATTTCAGTTTCATAATTCTTACAGCTCAACCTAACAAGTTCTTTTTATAAGTTTAGGAAAGGACACACATCTTGAAATAATTTAACGATTTGAAGGACACTAAAGAATGCCATAATATACCATTCAAACATTTTCTTTTATGTACTTATGTTTTCTTATTGGTCTTTCTTTTTCGCTAGAATAGTTGAACCATTTTCAATGTTTTCTTCGCGTGATTCAGGTTGGATTTTTTGTGCTTTTTATTTTAGGTACTTTAATGTTTCTTAGTGTTAATTTACAAGTTGAATGGTTTTAGCTGATTTTTTAATTAAGCGGAGAACAAAATGTACATAAATTTTGTTCAGATTGTATACCGATTTAGAATCAATCATAGTTGGTTTTTATTGACATGTTATGCAGTGTATATTTATATACTAATATGGGTGCCTAATTTTATAAAACATGTGATCAGCTACATACTATGAAACCTTAAGTTTTCCTAAATCCAGATGTGAAATAGATTCATAGAGTATGTATTCTTAAATGATAACTTATTTCACAGATACTAGAATAAGTTGGAAAAAACCAATAATATGTATCAGTTTTTTGGTTGAAAAAATCGTTTACAACATGACTTTACAACCATATACTCTATCACATATTTACTTAGTAGTAACTCAAACCATTTTTCATTGATTTCATATATTAGATATAAGTACTCAAACACAAAACTGAAAACAACAAATAACCAGAAAACAAAAAACAACAACAAGAAAAATAATAATCAAACCGAATGGAAGTATACCTTTGTGCAACGGAGAAGGAGAGTGAAAGCATAAGAATAAAGAAAATTTTCGAAGAGAGATCCATAGCTGCTACTGATGGTTATTGAGAGTTGTATTGTTGGTTTATATAGGGTACAATCCAAATCCAAAACCCTAAAAAGGACTTTGATCTCACACGCACCAAGGGTACCAATTACCATATTTGAAATTGTCATTAATACTCGCACAACTGGAAACAATTCAAAGAGATGGCAAGTATTGAAATTGTATTTGAAAGTCCACAACTGGACATTAATTACATGGCTAAAATGATTTTTTTACATCACTAGAATTGTGGAAACGATTTGGTTCTTCGGTTACACATTGAATGGTTTTGAATTTTTTTACTCAGTCAATATTAGCATATTCGGGTTGACATAGCTGACCCGATTATTTAATTGGGTCAGGTTCGGATTGGGGTTTTCTGACCCGCCAACCTATCAACCCGAACCCGCCAACCCGAACCCGACCTGAATTGCCACCACGTGTAAATTATACTCTTAAATAAAATATTTCAAATGAACTCTAAAAGTAGTAAAAATAAAAATAATTTTCAGGTCTTGATAATTCGTTAGAATGTGCGACTTTATAGGTTTTTAACACATGTCCAAGAGGTCTGTGACGTCTTTTATCTAAGCCGGCGACTACGTATTTTTTGGAGACACTACTTTTTGCGCGACCCTTTTTGTCTTTTTTCCAATAAAAAGCGTTTATCTTTGATAAAGGCTCAAAATCCTGTACTTTGCTCATTGACCACTGTTTTTCCAGCATCTTCAAGGCTTGGCAATTCCAATGATGGTGGTGTCCCTGACAGCATAAAAGAACCACCGTGAAATAACTATTAGCAAATTAATGTGTTTCTTTTAAAGCAGCAAACACAGACACATAACGACATAAACCTGGGAAGTCTTCTAGCAATTCGACCGTTCATCAGCTTCATCAAACACATCGGCCAAGGTGAGATCTATTTCTCCTAATTTGATTGAGGTACTGATACGGGAACATATGTCTCTTCCGTTCATTTTCCAGCACCTCTAGCGGGACTCGTTGAGGATCGGTTGAATCTAGCTTTCGAACCAATTCCGAACATGCATGTCCGGTAATGGCATCAGCATCTAGGCTGAGGAAGGTAAACATTGCTGTAGCATTTTTGTCTGAAACAAAGGCTCTGAAGTTGTATCCGCATATTTAGCAGTCATACTCAAACACTTTGGGATGTTATTTTTTTCGTTTACTATGGCAACGCTTTTGTTAAGATGTTACATGTAAGTGGGCTCTGGTTGGGGCCCATGACCCACAGACTCTCACAGGTCGTTGTCATCCCGTACCTTTCTCGTACACTCATAACACGATGTATAATACCAAGCCCTCGACCTATCGACACTGGCTATTGTTACTCGACACGTGAACCTGACACCATGTAACCAAAATTAAGCATAATCATCGTTTAAAAGATAACGAAAAACATTTGTTAACATATTTCAATCAAACGAAAATACAGGGAAAATGTGGTATACTTTTCGTATGCCTCTGGGTTTTGTTGAAGCAACAACGCCAAGGAATATCTGTTCCACAACCTCTCTTTGTTAGGATCTTCGAGCCGATGTTTACATACTTCTAGCGATGAGCTCAGTACCTGTTTCACATGCACATGCACGGTCTCAAGTAATAGTGGGTAGCAGGGGTGGCAGCTCCAAATCTGCAATGTTAATTGGTTATACTAAATGCATACATGCATCGAGCGTAAAAGGTTCTTACATAACTTTGTGTGTTTAGCAAATACCTCTATATCAGGAGACCCGACATGAGCTAACAACAATGATCACGCGACCTTCCATTGTTTCAACAAACTCCTTATCAAACTCCTGCACCATCTCACCCCACAATGATGTTTCCACTATCAAATCAACAGTTTTCTAGATTTAAAAAGAAAAGGGTGCCGGTTATTTTATACATTATTTTTGGTGGACACGGAAGCTACTTACTCCAAATTCTCAATATCAACCTTTCTTCTAATGGTCTGCCTTCTATTAGGATCTCCGGAAATGACCAAAACTCTCACCAACCGAACACAACCAATATAGTCTGTCAACAAAAATAAGACGCAAGTTAGATGTTTTGTTTACAAAAGAAGAATAATGTAGTCACACATCACCTGTGAGAACAGGATAGTGGAATTTTCCTTGGCCGTCTATGTGAGGTATCTTGAAATCAAGCTCGTTATACAAAACGAAGTCAAATAAATGGTTTGGAAACCCAGCCGCTGATATTGCTTCATTTGGTGTATCTCCCAAATCTGAGGCTCATTTTGTTTTCAAGAGGCTGCTGCCACAGGCTAAAATCAAAGACATTGTAGTACTCAATGTTGCTGACCTTCATATTTTCCTGAAGGGCATTGCCTTGTGCACACTAAAACATCATTATAAAAATATAACTAGTTCATACACCGGTTGTAAATTTAAATTCATCGAATTTACATGTTTTTCGAGCAGTATACAGCAATAACCAATCGGCGTTGTCTTTGGAGCATTCCATGCTATCTATTTACAGTACACATTGGCTTCTAAAGTCTTGTTTACGTCCCTTGGCTTGAGGTGTCCAACAATATACTTTGCCATTCTAATAATAATATCAAATAGACAAAATTTAGCACCAAACAACAACAATCGTTTCAAAAAATACATCATAGAAGTACCATATTGCATTATCATATTGGTTTAGTATCTCATATAAAAACTCCATCATATCAGTTAAAAAATAGACTAAATAAAAACCTAACTACAAAGAAATATACGCCACTTAAATTTTGTAGTGTTCGGACACCGATTTATGTTTTTGTTTCGGAAGCAATTTTAGCACTTGAGCCGGGTTTGGCCTGCAACTCCTGCAACGAACAAAGACACTCAAACTACCATGCGTTCAATATAACATAAAAATATAATAAACTTGGAACAACGTGTATTTAGTGGATCATTGCGCCCGAAAAGGCGCCCCGATAAGATCCCCAACGGGGATCGGAGCGGGCTTGGGGGAGCATCTCGCCCTAATGGGACACTTGTCAAACATTGAGTGGAGTCTACAAGTCTACAAAAAAACATATCTAAAGTGGAGTCTAGAAATCTATGAAAAAAAGATTGCCGTCATTCGCAAAAAAAGTTTAATTAGTCTAAAAAAACATCTACCTACCCATTTGGGACACTTGTCAAACATTGAGTGGAGTCTACAAGTCTAAAAAAACATGTCTAAAATGGAATAGGGAATTTCATTGTCTAAATCTATGTATTTCATCCCTTTTTGTGTCCATATTGGTAATTATCTCTTCTTACATTATACCACAATAGTTCAAAAATTGGTTAACTTTCTTATGAAATTCATCGTGATAAATATAGTTATATTGCAGTATGCAGGCTCAGCGTGGGAGGAACTAAAGCATATTAGACACGCGGTTGTGTGCTTGGTATGTATCTTTCTTACTAACAAATTTTTTAGAGTTGATTTCACGTGTACCATGCTTGCTAGGTTTTTAAGACTTGTCGGGTTGCATAACTGCCAACATATTGTTGACTTCTTAAAAGTCATAAAATATATTAGCGACCAAATGCTTATTTATGTCATGGACAATTTCAAGTCATGACCCTACTCTTTTAGCTATTTCTGTCAACAAAAAAATAATCCTAACTAACCATTTCACATAAATGAGATGATAGTATATTTGATCTGCCACAATTTTTCTTTGAATGGAAAAGAAGTTTTAATGCAATAAGCAACTGATAAGCTAAAAAATACATAACACCACGAGCACTTGAACTAATAACACCAGAACCTTCGCATGTTAAAATAGGTTGGGTTTGGTTAATATGAAACATGAATGTCACCCATTGACTTTTAATGGATGTTTGGGGCTCATTCCAAATAGCAGTTTGAAAGGGGAGATTGGGTCATTTTAAGGGGTGTTTGGATTTACTTAAAAATTACGGTTTAATGGTTGTTTAAGTCATCCATAATGCTGCAAAATTACAGATTTATAGGGATTTTTTGGTATGCCTGCTTAAGTTTTAAGGGGTGTTTGGGCTGCTAAAAACTTATGTCACACATACATGTTAGGTATAAATTTACAAAAGTTCTTCTCTTCCACTTGAGGAAAGGAGGAAATGATAGAATATTTGATCACATTTAAACAAGATTAACCAAGTTGAATGATCAAAGATTTAGAGAGATTTAGTAAGATCTATAGAGAGAAAGAACTAAAAGAAAATCGTGCAAAAGGGTTGTTAAAATAGTTGAAGGTGAGCCACTATTATAGGAGCTGAAAAAATAGCATGTCAGGGATACAATGGTCTAGATTTATTAGGAGGGCCGACGGTATTTATGGGGACCGCCGTCCTATTTAAGGGACCGCCAAGACAGACTCTCTTGTTTTTGTATTTTTGTGGTGAAGGTGTAATTTGGTGAAGTGACACTTGTTTTGGGTGGGAATATGACTAGATTTTGAAATTAAAATAATTACCAAATAATCATTTTCTTTATAACTCTTAATATAATTTATCTAAATAAATTTTTGAGAAATAGTTTTTGTTATTTTTATAAAAAATATAAAGGTTAGCAAAAACTTATTTCTTTGTTCATCCTATAAACTTTAATGTTGTTTGTAAATTACTTACGTGATTTAAGTCGGGTGCCAAACAATGTCGAGTGTTGTCGGTAGATCTTGAGATGTCAAGAGATGTGGATGCAATTAGACATTGATTAATTTGTGATTACAGAGTAACTTGCCGCAACTTTACGTACTCATTATTACAAGTTTCTTTTTGTCATCCACCAAAACATAATGAGATCGTATAGGATTAAATTATCATAATATTTTCACTAAAAATCTCCACTTTTTGATGAGGACAAACTTGTAAAACTATAAAAACATATTGGAGTTTAAAAGTTAATAGTTTACAACTCCTTTCTCCTCCTTTTTTCGAAGCAAAAAGGTATTATTTGAATAATGGTTGGAGCTTATTGGTTGGTGGTTTGAGATGAAGGTATGTGATCCGAGCATATAGGTTGGAGGTTTGAGAAGATGTTATGTTTCTTGGATATTATCGAGTGTGGTCTTATTAGATGTGGAGAGGCATGACAAGAAAGTTGGTCTTCAAATTTATATGTTGAAAGTGTGAGAGAGGCCTTAAGTTTGAGGGTGGATTTTTGAGGTGGAGTAGGTGAAGTATTTGGGAGTATGATTGAATTCTTTCATGTATTAGTTTATCCCCAATCCTATCATTCATATAAACGGTGGCTTGCATCATCATAGTAAAGTCTTCTATCATTTTGGTTTAACCTAACTCCATGGCTTTGTTAATACATATCTCCTAGCTCCCACATGCTTATTGCGTCCCGTGATAATTAATTCCTTGTATATTGACTATAAGGATCATTTAATAAATTACCATCGAATGCTCTGTGAAGGTTTGATGCTTTTAAATGGAGTAGAACTTCTTGCAATGCTCCCTTGGTGTTATGCTTCCCCTTGTTTGGGGCACCAAAGATTCAAGATATGGATGTGTGCTACAAAGTAAAGTTAATAGATAAGTGATATAAATATATCTATTTATTATAGCAAGATAGTAGCGGCGAACTAGACATGCATTTTAGGTGTTAGTATTCTAGAGTATGACACTTTAAGAGAAATGATCGTGTTGATAATATATTGATTTTTATAATATAGATTATATATTTATATAATATTACAAGGCATCTTTAAACAAACTAACTTTGAACAATAAGTAATAAGTCAAAATTCACAAAAGACAATACAATTATATATATATATATTTGTGTGTGTTGTGTGTGATGTGTGTTGTGTGTGTGTGTATACCGATAAGTATGTGATATTCCCGGGTCGTTCTTTCGATACGAGGAATGCAATGAAGAGTCAAGAGTCGGTTTGATATTTGATGTTTCAATATAACAAGATTTTGATTGGTTTTTCTAATTCGAAGGGAAAAACAAGTATGGCAAACTAAAAACGAAAGCAATTACGAAATTAAAAATGTTAACGGGAATCCTAAAAAACGTGACTTAAAACCTAAATTATTAAAATTTAATCCCAAAATGATTTTAACTTTTTATAAATCCTTAATGACTAAAATGCAAGAACAAATAAAAGTAAACCAAAAACGTAAGCAATTAAAAAAACGAAGAAAAACGATGACGGGATCAAAATCCGTTCTTTAAAAAAATAAATTCTAAAATTTTAACCCTACAAAAGCAAATTTAATTTTTAACAGTCCTAGATGATACAAGAAAATTTTAAAAAAAAGAATTATATTTTTTTGACTTTTATTTTATTTATTATGAATTAAAAACAGTTTTAATCTAAAAAATTAATTAAAAATACTAAACTAAATTGGAAAAATCTGAAAAAAAATTATGAAAAGTCCTTTAAACAATGCTTAATCTAGGAAAATTAAAATGGGTGAAACAGCTTATTGAAATAAGCCAGAAATAAGCTAAAATGGGCTGGTAGGCTTAATGGTTAAAAGGGCCTTAAATAATAAATGGTGCAAAGGATAACAGGTGACAAGTCTCAAGGGCAGTGGTAGTGGAGGTGTGTGTTAAATATGCTTGGTATATGAAGGGGAGGTCACAGTTCGACCCCTGTGACCTTCCTTTTTGGTGAAACATTTTATTTTTTTGATTTAACTTTTTGAAAAGCTAGATAACATGAAAATAAGCAATTTTAATAAAAGGGACTAGAGTTGAAACTTAGAAATAAGCACATAAATAAGCAAAATAGACAGCAGAGCCTTTAGGGCTTGTTTTGGATTTTATGACTAAACAACCAGTTTTAAGGCTAAATTCCAAGGCTCAAAACTAATCCTAAGTGTTTCAAAACTAAAAAAAGATAAAATCTAACCTCCAAACTTCTAAGAATATTAATCCTAAACAGATTTCATGAAGAATCCCTTCCTAAAAATGATTTCTAAAATCTGGTTTCAAATACAAGTAAACTAGCAGTTTTCACTAAGATGTTGCTAAAACTTGATGAAGACATTTCAAATGAATTAAACCTAAAACTATAACAGCCTAATGCACTAACTCAAACATAAACTCTAAACCTCTAATGCATTCCTTCAGAAAATTCACTAATCAGACTCTAAAACTCTTATTGAAAACAGCAGACTTGGTATTTTGATAAAACAACTTCAAAATTAAACAAATCCTATTTCTAACTTATGAAAACTAGCATACAGAACTTATTAAAGCTTATTAAAACTGATTTAGGAGACAAAAACAGATTTGACACTAATTTGACCCAATTTAGAACCTTAACTCAAACACCCCTTTAAATCTTAAAAATAAATTTTAAGCTAAAAACAGATCCAATTAAGCATAGAAAAGTAAAAAATAGATGGAGTACTATGATAGTAAAAGACAAACAAGAAAGAAACTAAAGAGAATAAGCATTAATCAATAAGCTACCCTAATAAGCAAATATGACTAAAAATGGACAGAATTTAAGAAACTTTAATCAAACTAATAGTAAACTACAAACTCAATATTTTAAGCCAAAATAAGACATGATAAGCACAATTAAGAAGATAATAAGCAGAGACAAGCAGATTAGCAGTACAATAAGCTAAAACAGAAATTTAAGCTTAAAAGGAGAAAAGGAAAAGTACCTTACTCCTTTGCTTAAACAAGGCCATTAAATGAAGTTCCTAAAAGCTCTAGGGACTCAGCTTAGTGTCAATAAGTTGAATCCAAACCCATAAGCTCATCCAAAGCTAGCTTATCATCCATAAAGCTCAAAACAGAATTCTTGATTCCAAATACACAGGAAACTCTCAAAAGCTATTGTATAAGCTAATATGAGTGTAACAAGTTCTATAAGCTTATGAGAGCTTATAGAAAGGACTTTTGAACAGAAATAGCTTCAAGGCATAAAAAAAGGACAGATTTGCATAAACATAAAACTTAACTTTTCATTAAACTTTGAAAGATTACATTTAAAATAATGTTATAGTATTAAAAAGACATAAAAACATAAATTAAGCTGAAAAATAAGTTGAATTAGACTACTCCTAAATTACTTCTACCCTAGATATCCTCAAATGAAGAAATAAGCATCACATAAATAGCCGAATACAATGCTCTCAGTTGTGCTTGTTGTGTTTGTTATGTAAGGAGATTCAAAATCATCATCTAAGCCATCCAATTATCTTGTTCACCAAGCCAATCAATCTGAGCCCTTGATTTACTTTGTCCAATAAGCTTACATGGGATTGCCAAGGTGGAGTTGTCTGTTTGTAGGGTAGGGTTGAGAGGGGTGTGAGTGTTGTTTGTCGTGGTGCAAGGGTACGTGATAGAGATGGATGAATAGTAATTGTTCTAGGCGGGAAATGGATTGGGTAATGTTTGTTTCATTTTTAACGGGAGTTAAGGGTAAAAAGATTATGGGTGAAAGGGGTTAAAAGTTATAAGGGCTAATCTTGTTAGTCCTTAAGGACTAGCAGTGTTAGTCCCTAGGGACCAACGATGCAAGGGGTAAAGGGGTGTAGGCTAACCATCGTTAAGTGGGATTGGGCCAATTTCAAAACTGTTTGGGACAGGATTTATATTTAGAAGGGTTTGGGCTTGTTTTTTCTTTTATATTTAAAAAGGGTATTTGGGCTAGTAATTGGATTTAGGGCTTTGTAATTAATAAATAATCATTCTTGGGCTGACGTGACCCATTAAGTGGGGTACGGGTTGGTCCAATAAGATTTCTTCGGTTTTGGCTTCGATCTTTGACTTTTGACTTTGACTTGGTTGACTTTTTGGTTGACTTTGACTTGGACTTTGACTTTCTGACTGGTTGACTTGACTTTTCACGCTCTTTTTATTCTCATGCTCGGTTTTGTTCGTTTTCGCTTTGTTTTTGTCCTCTATTAAATATCTGTACCTACACATTATAAATCACAAAACACACGAATACAAGACGTTTTTCACATGTTTTTAGTCTTTTAAGCACGTTTTCCTAGGTAAATGGTATGTGTAATTAAGCACATACCAAAATCCCCCATACTAAACTATTGTCGTGTCATCACGCAATGCTATAAGTAAACACTTGAGAAAACCAAGAATCTCAATCCCCCTCGACTAATTACCTTGAAAAGTAGCTAAGTGTTCATCAAAGGGAATAAAAGAATCAATGGTCTTGAAAAGCCCCGTTTTGACCATTTTTAAGTATTTACACTTATTCCCACACATATTTTTGTATTTTTCCTTTTTCTCATTTTTTTGTACTTTTCTTTTTTAAGCAACTAACTAACATGTTTGACTTTCGTTATTTTCATAACCTTTAGGGTCATATAACAAGAAGCACTTCAATCCTAAAATGCCCAAAAAGGATAAATTCATCGTCCTCGACTTTTCACATGCCCCAAACCAAGCTTAAGAACGAAATCACCGTTAGATATAAGTCAAGATGCTACATTACTCATACTTGTAACTTGTGAACTTTTCACTCCCGATAATTATTATATATTTATGGTGAATGTGCCCATTTTTTACGAGTTGGCGAGTGATGATGAATGAGCCGGATGAGGGCTCTATTTATACACTTCGAATATGTTACGGCGTAACAGTTATGGGATGTAACGCCGTAATCTTTCTACGTAAGCATCTAATTCTTCTAGGCAAAAATGACGTTACGACGTAATCTTTCGAGGATGTTACGCCATAATGCTGACTCGGATAAGCCATCCTTTGAAATTTGAATGTTGCGGCGTAAAGTATGAGAGGCTTTACGCCGTAAAAGGGTGTGATGAATCATTTCTTCATTATAGGATGTTACGGCGTAATCCTTCGAGGATGTTACGTCGTAACAAGTCTTGAACTTGTCACTTTTGCTCCTTCTAAGTCCAAATCCCGCGTCTTTTGCCCAAATGCTTCACATTGTACCTGAAACTAAATATGATCTAGAGTTAAGTACATTTTTGGTCCTTGTGGTTTGGTGCGTTTTCACTTTTGGTCCTAAATTCAAAAAAGGTTTGGTTTTGGTCCAAAAACATAGTTTCGTTCCACTTTTAGTCCAATTTCGTAAATTTAGACTAAATTTTATGGCTAAAAGTGGAACGAAACTATGTCTTTTGGACCAAAAGTGTAACAAAACTATGTCTTTTGGACTAAAAGTGGAACGAAACTATGTCTTTTGGACCAAAACCAAACCTTTTTTGAATTTTGGACCAAAAATGAAAAACGCACCAAACCACAAGGACCAAAAATGTACTTAACTCTATAATCTATTAAGTAGTGTTTTTCAGGCATATATATCTTATTTATAAGCATTTTCATAGGGATTTTAATATTAAAATGTATTAACTATTTGATGTTATCAGTGGCAGCCCCACTCCTTCTTCTGACCCTGTAGTCAAGTCTCTCTCCCATTTTCTCACTCCCTTCGAGGATAGTGATTTTCTTTTGGAAAAGACCGATGCATTTCTTTATCTAGATGATTCGATGCCATCGGGTATTGATAATGGCATCTATGATTCAGAGGGAGATATTCTTTTTCTAGAAGAATTACTAAATGATGATCCTACACCTGATCTCCTTCCTCATCTCCTTGTGTTTGAGATTAATGAAACTGAAAAGATTAAAACTTTAATTAAAGATCCTCCTAATCTTGAGCTCAAGGACTTACCTCCTCATCTCGAGTATGCATTTTTAGAGGGTACTTCTAAGTTACCCGTCATAATCGCTAAAGACTTGAGAGAGGAGGAAAAGGAACAGCTTCTAAAGGTTTTAAAGTCACATAAACGGGTGATAGCTTGGAAAATATCTGATATTCGGGGCATCGATCCTAATTTTTGCACATATAAGATATTAATAGAAGATGACTTTAAACTGGTTGTTCAATACCATAGACGGGTAAATCCTAAAATTCATGAAGTAATTAAAGCAGAAGTTATCAAACGTCTCGACGCTGGATTAATTTACCCTATCTCTGATAGTCCTTGGGTGAGCCCGATTCACGTCGTACCCAAAAAGGGGGGGTATGACGGTGATTACTAATGAAGATTATAAGTTGATTCCTACAAGATTGGTCACGGGTTGGCGCATTTGTATTGACTACCGAAAGTTAAACGACGCCACCTGTAAAGACCATTTTCCTCTCCCTTTCATGGATCAGATGCTAGAGCGTTTAGCAGGAAATGAATTCTATTATTTCCTAGATGGTTTTTCTTGATACGTTCAAATTCCTATTGATCCCCAAGACCAGGAGAAAACCACCTTCACCTGCCCTTATGGAACATTTGCTTACCGAAGGATGCCTTTCGGTCTTTGCAATGCTCTTGGGACTTTCCAAAGGTGTATGGTGGCTATTTTCCACGATATGATTGAGAAAACCATGGAAGTTTTCATGGATCACTTTTTGGTCTTCATGGATTCCTTTTCTTCGTGCCTCTCCCATTTAGATATGATGCTAAAACGATGCGAAGACACCAACCTAGTTCTAAATTGGGAGAAGTGCCATTTCATGGTCAAAGAGGGCATTATCCTCGGCCATAAGATCTCTAAAAATGGTATTGAAGTTGATAGAGCTAAAGTAGATATGATTTCAAAACTACCTTCTCCGACTACGGTTAAAGGGATTAGGAGCTTCTTGGGTCATGCCAACTTTTATATGAGATTTATCTAAGATTTCTCCAAAATAGCTCGGCCGATGACCCACTTGTTGGAAAAAGACACTCCTTTCTTCTTCTCTTTTGAGTGTAAATCTTCTTTTGAAATTCTTAAAAAGAAGTTGACCGAAGCTCCTATCCTTGTGTCCTCGGACTGAGACTTACTGTTTGAGCTTATGTGTGATGCTAGTGACTTTATCATAGGAGCAGTTTTAGGACAAAGGAAATACAAATATTTTAGGCCTATACACTATGCTAGTAAGACCTTATCTGATGCTCAGACGCATTACACCACTACGAAAAAAGAGTTATTAGCCGTGGTGTACGCGTTTGAGAAATTTTGGTCTTACCTTGTCTTATCTAAGACAGTAGTGTATACGGGTCACTCGGATTTGAAATACCTATTTGCTAAGCAAGATGATAAGCCGAGATTGCTCTGGTAGATTCTCCTGCTCCAGGAATTTAATATCGAAATTCGCAATAAAAAAGAAGCAGAGAATCTCACGGCCGATAATTTGAGTAGATTAGAAAACCCTCATCAAGGGGATCGTGTTGGAATGGAAATAAATGACAATTTTCCACACGAGACCATGAATATGATATCTCTTAATACTGATAATGAACCCCTGTGGTTTATCGACATTGCAAACTACCTAGTGGGTAATGTGCTTGTTAAATGGATGTCATCCCAGCAGAAAAAGAAATTCTTTAAGGATGTTCGACATTATTTTTGGGATGACCCCTATCTGTTTAGGATTTATGCTGATTAGATTATTCGGCGGTGTGTGGACGGGCAGGAAGCTTTGGATATTCTCCAAGCTTGCTACCATGGTCCCACCAGGGACATCATGGCTCAAACTACACCGCCAAGAAAGTTTTTGACTTTGGTTTTTTCTGGCTCACCATATATCGTGATGCCCATGACTTTGTCACACACTCATGTCAGCGTTAGGGAAAAATCTCACAGAGGGACGAAATGTCCCAAAATCTTGTTCAGATTTGTGAGATCTTTAAAGTCTAGGGCCTCGACTTTATGGGCCCGTTCCCGTCTTCACAAGGGAACCGATATATACTCGTGGTTGTCGACTATTTGTCTAAATGGGTTGAAGCGAAAGCGCTCCCCACTAATGATGCCCGAGTTGTTGTTAAATTCTTAAAACAATTATTTTCTAGATTTGGAACCCCACGGGTCATTATTAGTGATCGAGGTACTCATTTTTTAACGACCAATTTTCTAATGTTCTTAAAAAATATGGCGTTACACATAAGCTTTTGACCTCATATCACCCTCAAACAAGTGGCCAGGTGGAGGTGTCCAATTGTGGTTTAAAAAGGATATTAGAAAGGACAGTAGGCGATCATCGAGGAAAATGGGCCGATAAATTAGATGACGCCTTGTGGGCTTTTCGTACAGATTTTAAGACACCTATCAGTTGTACTCCTTATAAGCTGGTATACGGAAAAGCCTATCATCTGCCCATCGAGCTCGAGCACAAAGCTTACTGGCCTTGAAATGGGCTAATTTTGATTTAAAAATTACGGGTGATCCCCGAAAAGTTCAAATGAACGAATTAAATGAACTTCGGGATCAAGCCTACGAGAATTCTTTGATCTACAAGGAAAAGACAAAGAAGATACACGATGCTAAGATCAAAAACCGTGAATTTCATGTCGGTGATCATGTTCTTCTTTTTAATTCTAGATTGAAGATTTTCTCAGGCAAATTAAAATCCCGCTGGTCCGGACCATTTTTGGTTGCTGAGGTATTTCCATGTGGCACCATTGAGTTATCCCAACCCGACGGTCCTAACTTCAAGGTAAACAGGCACCGAATCAAACACTACTATGGAGGGGACATCCCTGCTATAGATGTCCCAGATCTCCATTTGTCCCCTAAAGACAACTAAATTCGGGGGAGAGTCAACCTAGTGACTCATTAATAAACAAGCGCTTCTCGGGAGGCAACACGTGTCTTTTCTTCTTTCTATTTTCTTAATAATAAGGTGTGATTATATAGACTAGTAAGGGGTAGCTTCTTCTCCTTCAGATCGTAAAGACCCGTGCTTGTTTTCAATCCTCCAGACTGGTCTTCGATCTTCTATTTATTTTAGAATCCTCAATCCTGATCATGTATATATATATATTGTGTTTCCCCTTTCACACTTGGAATTACTAACATTTGCCTTTTTCGTCCTTAAGTGTGGGGGTAAAACCTGACATTTTTGAACATTGAGGCCAATATTCGGTTCTAAGTGTGAGGGGGATTTTATCGAAATATGATCATACCTGTGCCTGCTGTGTCCCTTGCAACCCCGTTTTGACTTTAATTTTTTGTTGTAATTTGCTTAAATAATAATAATAATAATAATAATAATAATAATAAATAAAATAAAATAAAATCTGTCTTAGTTATAATTAGATATGTGAATAAGTAGGCTCGTAGAACTCGGTAGCTTTTGATTTTACCGAGTTATGCACTCTAGCTTTCCCCTTAGCTTTCGAGACTAAGCGTTTGCTTAACTTTAAATTTTTGCAAAGAACGAAAAATGATAGAGCTAGATATAAGTTAGATGCTAAGCGTGGAGTAGTTGGATCTCTTTAGAGCTCATAGAGGTTAATTGTGGCTTTTTGCTCTCACCAGCTTAATAAACGTTATATAATTGTTAAATAAATAAAGTTACTTTGGTTTTTGCGATTCTTAGTTTAGATCTCTTCGTAGAGATTCTTTCTGGTTAAAGTAAGGTACACATCGAGGTTCTGTCAGTGTTATGGGAAATAGGCTACCGGGTCTTGTCGGTTAGGATGCCCGATGTCTCGGAAGTTAAAAGACCACAAGTCTTGAAATTTGGCTAAAATAATAATAATAATAATAATAATGTGATAAACCGAAGCCGAAATAAGACCACTGCATCTTGTCGGTCAGGACGCCCGATGTTGCAGTTGTTTAAAGGGTGGAGGTAAAAATAATAATAATAAGAACCGTAGGCTGATAAAAGTTTACTGTCTCTGGTCGGTTCGCTCCCGATGTGGCAGTCTTCAAAAGAAGGCTCATAGTGATAATAATCCGAGACTGATAAAAGTTTGCTACATCTTATCGGTTAGGACGCCTAATGTTGCAGCCTTCAAAAAGGTCGAGGAAATTTCTGAGGTCGAAATAAGACTACTGGCTCTTGTCGGTTAGGACGCCCGATGTCTTTGGTGACATGTTGTTAAAGGATCCGATGGCTACTATTGTTGCCAATTATTACATCAATATAATAAAGCCAAATTTCGACTCGGATTATTCTAAATAAAGTCTTCGTCTCTAGACTCGTGTTGATGTTTCAGATGAAATAAAAAGATAACTCAGAAATCATGCACAATTTAGAACGTAAGTGGACCTTATTCTCACAATAAGTCTCTTTAGGAAAGTATTTCAAACTAATTATGGTCTAAATCGGGCACCTTTATGATAATAAGGACATAATTTATTTGTCACTGGTATGTGTTTAATTACACATACCTTTTACCTTTAAAAACGAGCTAAAATAACCAAAAACGGACTTAAAATGCCAAAATATATGCTTGTTTTGCGTATTGTGTTGTGCAGGAACGCTGATATCTTAGAAAAGGACGAAAAAACGAAGCCAAAAACGACAAACCGGGATCGAATGGAAAATGCAAGGAAAAAGACTAAGTCAGTCAAACAAAAAAATAAGCCTGAAAAAGTCAAAAGAAGGTCAACCGACAACCCGAAGCTAATAGTCAAGGAAAAAATAGTTTAGGGACTAAACTTGTTAAATCCCTAAACTTGTTTTAAAGAAGAAAAGGAAGAAAGTAAAGAGAAGGGCCCATTCTGCCAATATTGGCAAAGAAATACCACAAGGGGCAATTCTGCCAAGTCCTCAAAACCTTAACTAACAAGGACTTGTGATGCATAATTGGTTATATAACCCTTGAGGGGTTAATTTGCCAAGTCCCCCAAATTTGTACAACCACAAGGACGTGTACTGCAAACTACTATAACACCTTGAGGGACCAATATTGTCAAACACCCCAAACCCTCACCCCAACATTCGAATTACTGTACATCTCCTTCGTTTGTTTCCCGCCAACACCCATAAACCCCAAACCTGTCCCTACTCACCTCGTTTGACTTACCATATACATCCAAACCTTTCACCATCCTTAACCCCAACCCCACATGGGTTTAAAGTCCACTGTGGCAATCCCCTTGCTTTCTATTGGGTATTGACTTCAACGGGTATGATTCTTTTTGAAGAAATTGAAGGCTAGGATCAAAGGATGTTGTCTCCCCTCTCACAAGTAACACAAGTTTGTGCTATAAAAGCAAGAAGACCAAGAAGGCAAAAAAACATGAAGTTTTTAGTTTTTAAATTTTTTAAAAAAAGTTTATGTAATTTTATGTAATTCAAATTCTGTTTAAGAACCCGTGTATTATGTTTTAAAAGTTTAATGAAAAGTTATTTAAGTTCCATCTATTTATGTTCCATAAAAGTCTAATTATGTTTTTGTTGTTGATAAGCAAAAGGAAGCCATGTCTAAACCTGGAAGAGACCTTGGGTTTTAAGTATATTTAGAACAACAAAGGACTAGGGGTTAGGAATTAGGATTTAGAACCTTATTCATTTGGACTTCTGTAAGTTTTCTTTTTACCTCAGTTACTGTAGCACTGCTTATTGGCTTATTTTTAGCTTATTAATGCTCTTTTGTGCTTATTTGTGGTCATTAATGCTTAAGTATTCCTTTTAGTGCTTTCATTTCATCTTCATGTAATTTTATTGAAAACTGTCTAAAAAAATAGCTTATTTAAGTCTCTAGCTTATTAGATTTTTAAATGCTTATTTGTGTTGCTTTTCACTTGTTATTGCTTAATAGTGCTTAATTAGTTATAATCTTTTAAAATTTTGAGCTTAAAATAGATCTTGTGTGTTTTTTAAATCTTCTTTTAAAAATTAGGGGAGGTGTTGTTTGTTTGGGATAAGTGTGATGGAAACGGGTGTCAAAATGTTTTGTTGAGTTTGTGTCTCAATGTTAGTTTAGCTTTAAGTAGTTGAGCTTATTTAAGTTTGTTTTTCTAAAGCTTTTTAGTCAAAAACCTGTTTTTTTAGTTTTCTCAACTGTTCTTTCAAACTGTGGTTTTAAAAAAGGGATCAATGGCTTATTTAGATAAGCCATTGTATACTTGAGTTTTAGTGTCAAAAAAGTGTCATTTGTGTGTTTAAAACAAGCTGCCAAAGTCCCTTTGGTCATTTGACTTGTTGAGTCAAAACCACCAAAAGTTAAGTGTCATTTTTTTAAAAAGCAAAAAGCTTTTTTTTCAAGAGTTAAAATCAGCAATCTTAAATGGTTTTTGGAAGCTTAAAATTTGTGCACAAGTCCATTTCCTAGTGTCTTTCATCTGTTTCAACTTTTCTTTTTATTTTGAGCTTATTTGACAGCTTAAAATAAGCTATCAAATTAAGCCCTTGTTTTAGCTTAATTCTCCCCTGGTGCTAGGGGGTGAATTTTAAGCCCTCTTTTCTAGCTTTTTAGTGAACGTTTAAGCCCATGATTTGGCTTATATATGAGCCACATAAGTTTAATACGTCCTTCTTTGTTTCAGTCCTTAAAAAGCCCCTTTGATAGCTTATTTTTAAGCTCAAAGTTGCCCCTTAACTGTCTTTGCTTAGCTTTAGTGTAGGGAATTGCTTATTTACTTTCTTGGCTTATTGAGCTTATTTAATGAGCTTATTTGTGCTCCTAGTTGCTTTTTTTAGGGATGGTATTTGATAGCTGTGAGTGCTTATTTGCCTCTTTCATTGCTTATTTTGAGTTAATAGTTAGTAGCTTTTTGCCTTTTAAGCTTAGTTTAGTTTTCTGTCTATATAAGCCCTTTTTAAGCTTATTTAGTTTATACATTTAGCTCTTTAGTGCTTATCTAGGTTAGGTTAAGTCCCTCTTAAGCTTATTTTCTTTAATTTTAGCTTATTAGTTTAAAAGTCCAAAAGACTTAGTTTTTTTAAGCCCTTAAGCTCATTTAAGCCAACTGTCGTTTTTAAAAGCTCATTTTAAGCTTATTCTTAGCTTTTTAGAAAAAGTTGTAGTTTTGAAAGTTGTTAAGCTCAATAAGCTTAACAACTTTGGTTCACAAAGTTTTTCGGAAAAAAAAGGGGAAGACAAGGGGTGACCCGGGTGAGCAAGACTCGAACCCGGGTCTCTACCCTCATATAACATCCCCTCTTTGATACACACATTACGCTGCGCCCTGGGACTTTTAAGTAGTGTCCCAAGGGCTTAAGTATTTATACACGTTTTCACCCTTTTGCCTATAAGCTGTTTATAGCTTATTTTCGGGCTTATTTATAAGCAACTTTTTAGTTTCTTATTTTTCGTAGGTTAGTTATAGTGTTAAGTATTTTAGGTAAATTTTTCAGAATTTTTAAAAGTCGTTTAGTATTTTTTATAATTTAATTTAGTTAAAGTTAAAAAATTATAAAAAATACAAAAATTATCAAAAAAATATTTTTCTTTTTTAGAAAATTTTCTTTAGTCATATAGTTTGTAGGAAAAATATAAAAATTTTCGTAGGGTCATTTTGTAACTTTTTGACTTTTTAAAGAACGGGCTTAGGGTGCGGTTTTTGTCCTAGACCGTTTTTGGGTCAAGACGACACCCCGTTTTCAGTCTAGTACTTCTTTCATTTCTTCGTTATTTGTCTCCCTAGGTAGTTTAGAAGTGAAAAATTTCTTAGATAGGTTTAATTTTAATAGATTTTAGGTTTTTCCCCCTTTGTTCGGGGTCCGCGTAGCTCTCGTTTTCTAGATTACATTTTCAAATTTTTTAGATTTTCTTTCATACGTTTTTGTTTGTTTATTGTTTATTTAGCTTTACACATCTATTCAAATCATTATCTCTTCTTCTAACTCAAATATTCGACTGTATCCGATTTTACCATAGCACAGCTCATGGGTATTAAGACCCGGGAACATTCTACTGCTTCGGGTACATTGATTTTTAGTTAATTTGTTGTTTTTTTAAATTACTTATATATTTTATATTTTAATATATATTATATATTATAATTTGAAAGAAATTCTCTAATCAGTCACCAATAATAATAATTAAATCCTTAGAAGATTTAGGAATAAGGGAGCAAAAATTGGCTAATGCGTACACAATTAGCATTTATGAGTAGTGTTAGCATCAAATCTTATATTTGACTATGATTTCGTTTTAAGCTTAGTTTGGGGATTGTGAAAAGTAAAGAATGACGAACTCCCGTTCTTAAAGCCTTGTTAAATAAATTTTATAAATTTTTATCTTAGTTTTTTTCTATTATTAAATAAGTGGTTCAAACCGGGGCGCTTTCAAAATAAATGATTTTTGAACCTTCTTAATGGACATTTTCTATTCTTGTTTGATTGTGAGGGGTCATAAGTTAAAGGAGGCATGTTTTATTTACATTGCGTGTTGGACCAACAATGGCTTAGTGTGAGGGAATTTGATGTGTGCTAAAACACACATCCTTATAACCCCGGAATACACTATAAATCAGACTAAAAATACTAAAATATGAATAATTATCTTGCAAATATGTTTGTTTGGTATTTTTATGTCTTGCAAGTACTAAAGATTGAAAACAAAGCAAAAACGGGTATATTCGGGTTCGTTTCGATCAAGAGTGCTTATTATTCAAAATCAAGATGAAGTCGTGAAAATCCCATGAGCATGCCATTGGAAAGAGCGCGAAAATATGAGTCCAACGGTGCCTTCATTGCTTATTGGGCCAGCCTGTAACCCATTTTATGGGTCGGGCCAGCCCATTTCTTTGCAAGCCCAACAAGAAAATGCTATAAGCCCATTCCAAGCCCATTATAAATAAAATCTGATAAATAAATTAGAGTGTGACGTCAGCGTCACATGCTTTGGAATTAAATCACCATGGTCACGTGACCAAGCACTTTCTTTGGGAGAGCAAGTAGAATTAGGACGCGTGGCAGGGAGAATTGTAATAAGTTTCTATATACTGCAATGTGATCCAACAGACAAAATTTATTGCGTATAATGAAAGCCGAAAGAATGAACATGTGGTAACCATCTAGTGGCTAATCAGAGACTCGATCCGTGTGCCAATGATTGGAGCTCAATGATTGGCAATTTACACTTTCACCCCTTGGCTTGGATATAAAAGCACACGCTCCCTCACACTTTTGGACATTAGGAATTAGTTTACAAAAATTTCTCTTTCTAGTTTTTTTTAGCTTATTAATGTATTAGTTTAGCTTATTCTGTATTTCTGAGCTTAATGTAAACGCTTAAATCGTCAACTTATG
>BQNB010081237.1:0-29683 GCA_026074375.1 Tanacetum coccineum
ACTAAGTGCTACAACCCTCCTTTCTCTCTCTAAACTTTTTATCTTGATTAGTTGTTAAGTGATTTGATACTTCTACAGATTGACCCCAAAAAGGTCTCTTCTTAGGTCTTACTAAGGCAAGTCACAAGCACTAACTCCTTACGCTTCAGAAATCTTATCACCTGAAAATGAATACTCGAAAACGTCACCATAAAGTTAGTGAGCTCATAGGTTTAAGAAGTAAACCCATTTGCCGTGCATAAAAAACAAGTAGGACAATAGTGAGTAAGATACGCATATACGAGCACTTAACTAAATCACACAATTGCAACAACTGAGCCTCATGACTGCATCACATATAAACTTGCTTGGATAATATTCATCCTTGGACAAAGTACACACATAAATACCAAGGGTGGGGGTGTCATCCCAAATAGTACTATCAATATATCCTTAGGCTCTTATCTAAAGTAAACAGTTTTGCATAGTTGTATCTCACATTTGTATTCACACATTAAGGCACATATTGCAATCAAAACACACATCTTGTCCAAATATATGAAAAACATTATATCACAGCAGGAAAAAAATTTAAAACATCATTTGAGTATCATTTTCCCCCAAGGAAAAATATAAGTAAAAAAGGGCTACAAAACTCACCTTAGCAATCAAGAGCAATGAGTACTAAACAGATCAATAAGGAATGACTAGGGACCCAACGAACGCGCACCTCCTAACTACAACCTAAGAGAATCAAATAGTACTAGGGACCCTTTGAGTCTTTGGGATCAGTCGTTTTACCCTCAAGCAAAGGCTGTGATTTACTAGTGCCCTCATTGAGTGGAGTGAAAGGCAATCCCATACTAGTGGGTTGTATGTTTCCCCTTGGGTCTTTGGCATCAGTTGGTTTACCCTCAGGCAAAGGCTTTGATTTATGAGTGCCCTCTTCGAGTGGAGAATAGAACACCTTAACAGCGGGTTATATATTTCCCTTTGTATCTTAGGGATGAGTAGTTTGGCCCAAGGAGACTGATTGGGTTTTATTAGAATCCTCTGTTGGCACCTTCTCAGTGGGTGGTGTTGCAGGGGTCTTAAAGGAGGACTTTTTGGATTGGGGATTTTTCTTCTTTTGAGGGAGTGCTCTAGAAGCCTTAGGGCCCTGTGTCTTTAGGGTGGGTTGAGACACAGTCTGAGACTTACTCTTCTTCTTTTTTGTTTCCAAAAAAGGAAGTGGAGTCACTGCATATTCAAGATTGTTTACAGCAACCATTGAGGCCGTCAATTCAATAGGGGTGACTTTAGATGGGTCCCTTATAAATTTTGAGGGACTCAAGATGTTAGGAAGACTCCCAAATTTTTTGTCGTGAGCATATTCAAGACCCAGTAACACTTCTAAGGCATAAGAGACAAATCTAGGGTATGAGACATAATTCTGCCTATACTTGGCCATGAGCCTGGTTACGAGATCAATGTAAATGATCTTTCCGATGTCGACCTTGGTCCCTATGAGGAGACAGTTGGCTATCAACTATTAAATGGAATTCATCTGTTCAGTAGAAGAATAGTTCTCGCCAAGGACCTGAACAACGAAAGTAAACAGAATCCTCCAAGCCACATGAAAGGTAGTTTTTAGAATAGGGTTCTTTTAAACCAGAGCCTTAGTGGTAGTAATCTTGGCCAATTCAGCCTTAGCAACCTCAAGAGAGGGATGGGCAACATAGGTGCCTTGGTTATAATCAAGACCAGTAGATTCAACAAGGGTTTTAAAGTTTAGGGCCAATGACTTTTTGCCATTCTTCACTGTGAAATTAATTATAAAATCATTAAGAAGACGAGCCTCGGATTCATTGATGACATCAAATAACGTCTATTTTATAGCATCATTTATCCCATGTAATTAACCCATTTTATATAACTATTGCAAAGAATTGTTACTTAATTGTTTACATTTGAGAATTGCAGTAATTATGGAGTATTTGGTGAAAGATAGCAAAAGGCGCGCATTCTGGAGCTTAAATGAAGATATTTTGGAGATTACTATTCTGAAGACCAATACGCCGTATCCATCAAGGAAGATATGACATATCCGTGCCTGCATTCACCAAAGACCATGAAGGAACAAGATCAATACGCCGTATCCAGAAGAAGTCAATACGCCGTATTGAAGATAATATTCTGGAAGATATAAAACGTGGTCCTTACTCTAAGAAACCCCAATACGCCGTATCCTACATCCCCCGATATGGCGTATCGAACCGAGTACCAGACACTATATATAGACGACCCTAAACTTAGTTTTAGGTATGCAAGTGAATCCCTAAACCACCAAGTCAACCAAGAGACGAATAAAGGAGCATAGAAGGTCAGAAAAGAGCCTCAAGATCATAGGAAAACTCTTGTAATCTTCGCACAACCGAATACGCGTTCGATTGAGGTTTCTTTATTTTAATCGTTTATATATCAAACCGTGTGTATTTTTACAATGACTATCGGCTGATACCTTTAGGTATCAGCCATGTTTATGAAGATCTAATGTTTGGTTTGTTTATCTTGATTGCTTAATTTATCGTTGATTGTTGTTTATGTTTATCAATTTATATTCGTTTACGTGCTTAAGTATGCGACCTATCATTCAACTGGGTCTAGTCCTACATATTTAATGCGCTGCAACTTTGGTGTTGTTTGGGCGTAGGCTAAGAGTCCGGGATAGCTCTCCATATTGCAATTTATATATCTAGAATCATAGGATCACAAATATTGACCTATCTTTGCCTTTAGTTTAGTGAGCTTAGTTGAGCCATAAGGTGACCTTGGTATCAACGAGTACGTTCTTATTCCATTGTTAAGGACTCGGACAGTGGACTACTAGTATATAAAGAGCCGTTAAGCAGTAAGTGGGTAAAGTCTCGATGAGCTAGGGTTTAGTAAGAGCACCATTACTTAGATCATAAGATAGATTATAATCAACATAAAGATGCTTTATGCGGATGCGTCTAATTGTGACAGAATTAGCGTGTCTAGGTCTTAGGAAGAAATACCGCCTAAGTCTAGGGATGATATGCCCTTCGAGATAAGACAATCATTGCACTAATAAACAAACCTGCGTTTTATCGGATTATTTATGGTTGATAAGTTTTCCTTACAACGACCAAAAAGTCGTTTGAAAACGATACATTGGATGTATCAAGTATTGTTGCATATGCCAGCTTAACTTGTTCACTTGATCAAAATACAAAGATTTTCCGCCCATAAACAGATAACAAAATGAAATTGCGGACAAATCTTTAATGCATGAACATCCAAATCAAAACCACCAATGTATCCATCGCACCTCGTGCTTACTGATCCCCTGAAAAACATTGCTTTAAAACGTCAACAATAATGTTGGTGAATTCATAGGTTTGATAAATCATATATTGTAGGACCACAAGATTTCCCAAGTATATGATAATGCAACAGATGCAGACATCATATAAATGTAATTACGTTGCTCTAAGCTCATGACACTGAAGCTTGACGTGTATGAATACCAAATTAATGGCCTACATTGCCCGTGGTGATGTTCTAACCCGCAACATCCTATATTCGACATGGTATACGTTCGTTTGTCCAGTGATAGCTAATCACCCGAACGGGGTTGTCAAACCCAATAGATCTATTAATAACATTCGCGCTCATAATCCCGCAATTGACAGTTCATGATAATGGGCTCAGATATGGGTTATCGCTACTTAGGCAACACGTAATCATAACATGAAACTTAACCACTTGTGTCCAAATGTAAAGCATTGCATGTTTCTCACCCCAAAAACTTTGTAAAACAAAAGCATGTAAAACGTGGGGCTATGAACTCACCTTGAGTGAGCAAATACCAAGTGTATCACAAATAGTGCGCCACGCAAATCGATCAGATGCAACCTATTTAAATTAAGGTCGTAAGTACCGAGTACTTTCATCAACAACGTTGAATATAATCCTATAGTTGTTACATCGTACTATCGTTCGGGCTATCATAATTAAAGAGGTCATGACATGACGTACGAGGAGTTAGGACACTTTAAATCGTAAATCCAACAACTCGTCGATACGCCATCCGAAGAGGCCTCATTATGAAACTCCCTAGTAATATAGTACTTTGATAACCACATAATATTCTATATAGCTAAATCACCGACTAATGGTTTTGGTAAAATTGTGTTTAATAAGTTAAAACGTTTATAATTACCGTTTTAGTAAAACTAGCATAACTTTTGCGTTTTAAGCCCGATTCTCGCGTTTCTTATGCCCATCTTTTCGTATTAAGACGGGTTATCGATATTTGACATTTTCATAAAATTTGTCCCCTGATGAACAGTAACTTTTACTGTTCATAACAGACATGAGCTTTATGTAATTCGTATTTGTTGTCGTAAAACCCGAAAACGTCGTATTTTATTCGTTATAGCTCCGTTTTTAGTGATTCTTTCGAGGACGTTCTCGTAATTGAAAGTTCTATATATTTATGAGGTTTACAAAAATATAACTTTCTGTCATGAATAGTAACTTTTATAAAAATAGTTTTATAAAAGTATTAATGTGTATTATTTATTAAAAATATCAACCCTTGCTGTTTATAATTTTTATAAAAATATGTTTCTATATAAAACATTTACGACTTCGTTTATTAACGTATAACTCGTTTTTAACGTAACTTTTTCGTTATTAATCCGTTTAACAAGTTTCTTACCTTTTCGGAATCGTCGTGAAATGTATTATCTTATAAAAATATAAAATAAGTATATTTTTATAGCACTTTGGGACAGAATGTTTGCATGACATTCTTAAGTTCAATTTTTGGCTAGTGTTTATATTTTACACTTCTTAACTTTTTATACAAGCTTACACTTTATTATATCATATATCATATTATATTATGTCATTATCCCATCAAAGTCATTTTGTCAAAGTTTATAAGTTCTTCGAATACATGATAAGGCATAACTTTTATAATTTTCCATTTTAACCATAAGTTCATGTATAGCCATTTTTCTATAAAATTCATAAGTGTACAAGTTTTCCATTTTGATATTAACCTCATTTTTTATTGTTACATATAACATCAATATAAGTCCATAATTAACCTTAACATGTCATTTGAATTTCTTTCACTTGAAACATATTAAGAATTATTATAAACCCTAATTTACCCATAATCATTTTTACACCAAAATAACTTGATACAATATTTTCTCCTCCTTTTTAACATGATGTAAGTAATAACACCACATGTATATGAGTGTATAAAATGATCATTTCAAGTATAAACTTCATTTTCATGAATAAAACCTAAATGGTGATTTAAGCTATAAAGAATTAACATATGCATATAAATGAAAATTGTAAGGACATAAAGAGTTCAAATAGACCTTATGATGAATGATGATGGTGATAATCAAGTGCTAAACCCTTGTTTAGCCATAAAACCAAAGCTTGCACAAATAAAAACCCTTGTTTTCTCAACAAAACCCTAGTTTCCTTTTTCTTGATAATCACTTGTAAAAGGTTAGCCAATGCTTGGGATCACCTTAGAATATCTTAGGATATATGTGTATAGGAGTGTATGGGTTGTAGAAAAATTGCTATGGATTTGGTTGGGTGGGGGGGGGGGGGGGGGGGGGGGGGGGGGGGGGGGGGGGGGGGGGGGGGGGGGGGGAGTGCCTTGCTTGATGCCGTAGCATATAGAGAGGAAAAAGGAGGTTTTGTTTGATTTTCTAGTTAAGTGTTTATGTATATATGTTCTCTTACTAGCAATGCATGTATATAACACTTTCAAAGGTCAAGAGTCAAGAAAACATTCAAAGGGACATGGTATGGTCTAAGGGATGGTCATGGTCATGGTCATTAGTCAAAGAAAACAAGGTATGGCTAGTTAATAAAGAGCAAGTGAAGTACATTGACCAAATGGAAGAGTTTTCTTATATCACTTTGTATATATGGTTAAAATTTCGGCATATATAAGATATACATGATATATTTTGCAACTTTTATGTATTGGGTATAAAAGTGGGTATTTGTTGAAGCGCAGAAAAGTTTTTGTGGTTCCGGGAGTGCCTAAACGCAATTTATCGCGAAACGTATACACTTTACGTATCCGATAAAAATAAAATGAACAAAGTTAATAATTATCCTCAAAATAATTATATAACCCTTGCTTGATGTAAACATTTAATTGTTTGATGCCCGTTTACATTGAACGCTAATTTTTGGCGTACGCGATTTAACCTAACGTTTACAATTTCAAGCAAACACGTACAATTCAAAAAGGTACATTGTGGATTTATTGATGTCGTCAATGACTTGAAAACACAGGGTGTTATAGACTTCCCCCGTTAAACGAGCCTTGTCCTCAAGGCTCACGATGCAGCACTTGACGACGATGTGGTCTCGGTGAAGAGGTGTGGATATTTCTTCTTGAATTGGTCTTCACGTTCCCATGTGAACTCAGGACCTCTCTTGGAGTTCCATCGAACTTTGACCAATGGGATCCGACTTCGCTTCAACCGTTTAACTTCACGGCCCACTATTTCTACCGGTTCCTCAACAAAATAGAGTTTGTCGTCCAAATTAAGTCCATCCAACGGAACGGCTAATGGTTCGTCGGCATGACACTTTTTCAGATTAGATACATGAAACGTATTATGAACTCTGCTCAATTCTTCTGGAAGTTCAAGCTTGTAAGCTCAATTCTCCACCCTTTCTATCACTTAAAAGGTCCAAAATACACTAGGGTTTAACTTCCCCCGTTTGCCAAATCACTACGACCCTTTCCAAGGCGAGACTTTAAGCATAACTTTATCCCCGACTTGGAATTCCATTGGTTTACGCTTCAAGTCAGCGTAACTCTTCTGTCGATCACGAGCGGCTTGCATCCTTTGCTTGATCTGAATGATTTTCTCAGTGGTCTCTTGAATTAGTTCTGGACCGAGTATTTGAGCTTCTCCAACTTCAGTCCAACAAACCAGTGTGACGACACTTCGGACCATAAAGTGCGTCAAATGGTGCGGCCTTGGATGTAGCGTGATAGCTATTGTTGTATGAAAACTCGACTAATGGCAAATGGTTAACCCAACCCTTTCCAAAGTCGATTGCACAAGCACGCAACATATCCTCGAGAGTTTGAATGGTCCTCTCGCTTTGCCCGTCTGTTTGTGGATGGTACGCGGTACTCATATCCAAATTAGTACCCAAAGCATTCTGAAGTGACCTCCAGAAATTTGATGCGAATCTCGGGTCGCGATCACAAATGATTGAGACAGGTATTCCATGTCTCGTGACCACCTCCTTCAGGTACATTCTTGCAAGTTTATCCAAAGGATCAGTCTCTCTCATTGGTGTGAAGATCGCAGACTTAGTGAGTCGGTCAACGATCACCCAAATTGTGTCATAGCCTTGAGACGTCTTAGGAAGCTTCGTGACAAAATCCATAGTGATGTTGTCCCACTTCCATTCGGGTATCTTGGGTTGTACCAACAATCCTGATGGCCTTTGATGTTCGGCCTTGACCTTAGCACAGGTCAAACACTTGCTAACATAAGTGGCTATGTCGGCTTTCATGTTGGGCCACCAATATAACTTCTTCATGTCTTGGTACATTTTGTCGGAACCCGGATGAATAGAGTATTTTGATTTATGGGATTCGTGCATGATCACAGTTCGCAAATCGCCATAACAAGGTAACCAACTCCTGCCATTGAGGCACAGGGTTCCATCCGCACGTGGTTCCAACTTTTGTTCTCTAATCGCTTCTGGAAATTTAGCATTTTCAATCAACATTCCCCCAACGTCTTCACTCTTAATGTTCTCTGGTTTTCGCGCTTCAGTCTGAGCATTTAAGATTGTTTGGAGAAGATCAAACTAATAGTCATAACCTAGCTCGAATCTTTAATGTGGTTCTCGTCTTTCTGCTTAATGATCAGCAACGACATTTGCTTTCCCCGGTGTGATAGATGAATATCGCAAATCGTAATCACCTTAGCAACTTAACCATCGGCGTTTGCCTACATGTTCAACTCTTTTTGATCTAAAATGTGTTGCAAATCTTGTGATCGGGGTGAAACACCGCGTAACTTAGTTCCATATAAATAATGTCTCCAGATCTTGAGAGCGAACACCACTGCACCAAGTTCTAAATCATGTGTCGTATAGTTCTTCTCATGAATCTTCAATTGGCGTGATGCATAAGAAATCACCTTTTCTCTCTGCATCAACACAGCGCCCAAACCCTTCTTTGAAGCATCGCAGTATGCGATGAAATCTTCGCTTCCTTCAGGTAATGCAAGGATTGGTGCACTGCACAACTTTTGCTTCAATAGTTGAAAAGCTGCTTCTTGTTTATCGCCCCATTCAAACTTAACCTTCTTCTGGGTGAGCTTGGTCATAGGTTTGGCGATCTTTGAAAACCCTTCAATGAACCTCCGGTAATACCCAGCAAGACCTAAGAATTGACGAATCTCCGTTGGTGACTTAGGAGATGTCCAATCCTTAATGGATTCAATCTTGGCTGGATCCACATGAATTCCTTCACTATCGATCACGTGACCAAGGAACTGTACTTTGGGAATCCAAAATTCACATTTGGAAAACTTGGCATACAACTCCTCCTTCTTAAGCAATTCTAAGATTTGCTTAAGGTGTTCTTCGTGTTCTTTCTTGTTCTTCGAATATATCAGAATATCGTCAATAAAGACAATCACGAATTTATCCAGATATGGTTTGCATACCCGATTCATAAGGTCCATGAATACGGCAGGTGCGTTTGTCAAACCAAACGGCATAACTTGAAATTCGTAATGGCCATAACGAGTTCTGAAGGCAGTCTTCGGAATGTCTTCTTCTCGAACCCTCAATTGGTGATTAACCTGCCCTTTAGGTCGATTTCGAGTAGACCACTCGACCCTGGAAGTTCTGATCAAATAGATCTCAATTATGGGATGTGGATAACGGTTATCTTACCGTTTTAGTTGATTCAATTCCCGTAATCGATGCACATCCGGAATGACCGTCCTTCGTCTTGGACAAACAGGACCGGGAGTCCCAAGGCGCGTGGAACTGGGCCTTATAAAGCTCTTGGGTCGGCATAGCTCTTTCACTTGACTCAGTTAACTCTTTCATTTTGGGAGGCTGCAATCGATAAGGTGCGTGCTACAGGTGAGCACCAGGTACAAAATCAATTTGAAATTCCCATTCTGTCGAGTCGGAGGGAAAAGACCGGAAGTCTTCAGGAAATACCTTCAGGGAAAGGTCTAGAAACTATGGGTACGTCCGCAAGTCAGCTTTCCTTCCGATCTTGGTCTTCAATCTCTTTTGTGTGACATGTGCAGAAAATAGGAGACCTTTTTCCATGTAGTACTTCTGCGTATTTAGTGCAAAGAAATGATGTTTAAATCGGTGTGACATTTCCGGGGTACTTCCATTCACCATGTATGATTAAGGTTTTATGTTCTAGGGGATACGAACAATCTTCTCGGCACAACAATGACGCCCTTGGTATTTACCACCAATCCTTCCGATTATAGCATCAAAAAATAACCAAGTTCTACAGGCATTAAGTTTACGTTGAATTGGTGGTTTATGGAAGTTAAAGTGCAACCCTTAAGTATAGTTTTTTAGCCCATTCTCTCCCGTCAGATAGCTCGACATCATAATGTGATCCTAGGGTAGTGAGCGTGATTGTCACTTTGGGGAGTAAATGCAGTTAGTAGACACAAAACTTCGATCGGCACCCGTATCAAATAAGATATCACATAGGCGGTTGTTTAGAAGGAACGTACGCAACGCGTTTGTTTTTTGTCTGGATTTGCCCCCCGCATTTTCCTACCACATACACTTTGCTGGAGCACTGTCATTCCCAGCATGTTAGACGGGTTGCCTTTGTTGTTCTTCAGCCTTGGACATTCTTTCTGGAAGTGTCCCTGAACTCCGCACTCAAAACAAGTAGGTTTCCGACCCGATCCGGTGCCCTTCTGGTTGTTAATGTGGTTGGCGTTTCCCGTATCCCTACAGTCACGAGCGATGTGACCATACTTGTTGCATTTATAGCACTTTGGAGCACACGGACCATCATGGTGGTAATTGCATTTTGAGCATAGGGGCCTAGATTCCCCCATATGGTTTCTTATCACCCGATGTCCAGCTGTGTATTGCCCTGACGGTGTTTTGCCTTTATTTGGTGTTGTTGTTGATTTCTGTTTGTTTTGGGAAGTGCTTTCAAATTCCTTTGTGTTCAGTTGTCTTTCCGCCATTGGTACTGGACTCTTTTGGTCCAATCAGTTCAGTGGCATCTCGATCGCCTCTTGCCTGGTCTTTGTTTGAAGCTCTGTTGTTTCCTGGATTAAGTCGGGCAATCCCCCGGACATACCTTTCAATTTTGTTGATTCGTGGGAACATTCCTCCACAGAGAAGTCGTAGTTTTGAAAGCTGTTGGTTATAATTTGACCACATCAGTACCTATCACTTTTCAAGTTCCACAATTCCGCCTAAGTTCTTCATTTCGTGCTCGTGGACAATAATTTGCGGTCATCTTCTTCTTAGATCGACCAAGTTATTGAATATGCAAATATATGAGTAACAGTATAACATGGGAATTTCCACCATGTTAGAGCATTGTAGAAGAGACATGTAGAGAACTGACCTGGTTTTCCCAACGAGCAGTTGCGTATTCGCGAAGACAGTCTCCATTCTTTCAATCATTGGGTTAATCCACATCCCTCAGTGCTTGAAATACAAAGGTTTGCATATGAAATCCTGGTAAGTGCAACTCTCGGCAACGCGTTCAGCTCCCTCGAACCCGTTCCGAAGAGCATGACTAACAGTGCCTTCCTAGGTGCCGTTACGTGCGGCAAAGCGGCTGGCACTGGGACACCTTCGTTAATCATAGCTTGGAGTTGGGCATTTGTGACCGTAGTGGTTGTGGCTGGTGTTGTTGTTGTGGTCGGTGTTGACCTTGTGGCTCTTTTTGGTGCCATTTTCTTTAATCACAAGAAAATACAATATCCGTTAGATTTCATAAAATCATAACCATGACATGACATATCCATGATAAATAAAGTGAGATCACATCACACAGTGAAATGTACAACTGAATTGTAATCAACAATAATATAACCAAATCGACATTCATTCACCACAAATTCGATTATAGACATGACATAATACCATCATTCCATATATAACTGGAAAACATACATGATTGGTTCAGATACAAAATGATCACCTTGATTAGGTTACAAAAGAATATATACAACCTAAAGCCATACTAGCCGGGAGTTACCCGTAATACTTAGTAGGCTATACAGGATAGCTAATCAGAAATAAAAGATCTATACAGGATAGCTAACCAAAACAAAAGATCTATACCGCCTGCTAGCTGGGAGTAACCCATAAAACTTAACAGACTGCATAGCATATACAATCATAACCAACGTCTAGGAACTGCTACCAGTGTCCTCCAATGTGTCAATGCGCGCTCCAGCCTCCAAGGCCTGGGTACGCATGATATGCTGAACAGCAAGATCATCTGCAGCCTGACGCTGCCACTCGTGGCGACGCGCCTCAGTCTCTAATACTGTAACTCTTGCCTCTAATGCCCTGCAATGAGCCTCAGACCTAGCCAAGGCCTGACGAGCCTCCATACCCTCTTGCTCGTAAGCAAGTCTCTCTCTCCTCAATATCTCAATCTCAGCTCTCACAGCTGCACGATCTGTCTGGGCATCGTGATGTCTAGTGCTAAACTTGAACTCTCTCTAGTGCCACTAACATCTACCTGGTTAAGTGACCCTCCTGTTGACCAACTTAGGGCGGGTCATCCATCCTCCTTCTTGTATCTAGGAGTTGGTCTCTATAGTGGTCCTGTGCTGTCTCGCTAGCAGTAGCGGCAGAACTCTCCCCAATTCTCACACCCAGGTCTGGGTAGTAGTAAGTAGTAGATTCTTCCAAGGTCGGCGTTCGTCCGGCCTTGGGAGTTCAGCTCTGCGGCTAGTAGATGGTGCAGGTGGAGGTATAGGTGATAATGATGGTGTCCCTGATGGGTGTAGTGACTGATAGAAGGCTGATGCTACATCTCTCATCTCAACCTCGAGTGCTCTAGGACTAAGAGGGATCGCTACGTGGAGCTAAAAAAGGATGGTGATTAATGGAGGTATAGGTGCCTCATCTCAGCGAGCACTAAATCCTCAGGATGCTCAGGCTAGGAATTGTACACTGGTATATGGTCTCGGTACATATTGTGCGAACGTGGCGATGTGGTTACCTGCTCCAACAACTGTTGGGCAGCCTCCTTGTAAGGATCCTCAGACGGGATACTCCAAGATCGTGCCTCAGAGTGAACAGAAGTATATGTAATGGCAGAATCAGCTGACATGACTACTGTGACCAGCAGAAATGGCTTATATGAGTATATTATATAAGACCCTTATAGTAATATACATTTATAATCATAACATGTATATCAATTATGAATGCATCTAGTCCAACCAACTAATGCAACAAGTAGTGTATGCATGAATGTATGCTCATATGTATGTCCCGTGTAAATCCCTTTGTTATAAAAACACTCTTGAAAACGGTTATAGTCCAGCAAAAACATTTGACCTGGTTCTCTATAACCTTGGCTCTTGATACCAATCTGTAACACCCCCAAATTGGGTCGCAGCGGAATAAGGGTCCGGGGCGTGTTACTTCTCAGATCAATAAAAAAGTTATATATAGAACGACAATAAAGTATTTGAAAACGTACATTGGATTCTTACAAAGTATGATTTGCATACATAAGCCCGAAGCTTAATTGTTCGACTGATCATAAATACACACGATTTTCAGGGAATAAAGATAAACAAATGAAAATGCAACAAAATCTTTAATGCATGACATCCAATTCAAAACCACAAATGTATCCATCGCACCTTGTGCTTATTGATCCCCTGAAAAACATTGCTTTAAAACGTCAACAATAATGTTGGTGAATTCATAGGGTTTGATCAATTCATATATTGTAGGACACAAGATCTCCCATTACGTGTATGATCATGCACAAATGCGAATCATGATACATGTACTTACGTTTGCTCTCTAAGCTCATGACACTGGAAGCTTGACATGTATGGATTGCCAAATTAATGCTTTTGGCCCGTGGTGATGTTTCTAACCGCTAGATCCTATATTTCGACATGGTATACGTTCGTTTCACTAGTGATAGGTAATCCACCCATCCCGAACAGGTTGTCAAACCCAATAGATCTATTTATAACATTCGCGCTCGTAATTATTAACAGTTCATGATAATGGGCTCAGATTGGGTTATCGTACTTAGGCAACATGTACTCTATAATGTTGAAACTTAACCACTTGTGTTCCAGTTGTAAAACTTTGCATGTTTTTTACCCAAAACTTTGTAAACAAAAGCATGTAAAACGTTGGGGCTATGATATCAACCTGAGTTCTGATAATCCAAATTATCGCCGATAAAAAGCGTCACGTAAAAGATCGAAGCAACTCTAAAAATTATCGTAGGTGTATAAGTACCGAGTTACTTTCAATCCAATAACATGGATGTAATACTATAGTTGTTACATCGTATATCGTTCGGGCTATCATATTTAAAGACGGTCATGACCATTTGACGTTACGAGGAGTTAGGGACACTTTCAAATCGTAAAAATCCAACAAGCGTCGAAACGCCATCCGAAGAGGCCTCATTCTGAAACTCCCAGTATATATAGTACTTCGATAACCATATAATATTTATATAGCTCAATCACCAATAATGGTTTTGGTGAAATTTGTGTTTTAACAAGTTAAAACGTTTTTTATAATTACCGTTTTAGTAAAAACGCTGGCATAACTTTGCCGTTTTAAGCCAGATTCTCGCGTTTTCTTATGCCCATCTTTTCGTATTAAGATGAGTTTATATAATTTGACATTTTCCGTTTTTTACCCTTGGTGAACAGTAAATTTTATGTGAACATCAGACGTGAGCTTTAATTAATGCGTTCTTTGTCGTCGTAAAACCCGTAAAAGTCGTATTTTATTCGTTATAGCTCGTTTTTTAGTGTTTCTTTCGAGGGTCGTTCTCGTAATGAAAGTTCTTATTTTTAGGAGGTTTACAAAAAAATATAACTTTCTGTCATGAATAGTAACTTTTATAAAAATTGTTTTATAAAGTATTAATTGTTCTGTCAATCTCGCGAAATCTTAACTCGTTCGTTATTATTGAAATTAAGATTTTATCATTTTTGAATCCTAAAAATATGTAGTATTTGTTAAAAAAAATAATCCACACTGCCCTTGTTTAATTTTTTTTAAAAATGTTTTTATAAAATTTATTTACGACTTGTTTATTACGTCTAACTCGTTTTTTAACGTTACTTTTTCGATTTATTAATCCGGTTTTAACAAGTTTCTTACCTTTTCGAATCGTCGTGAAATTGTTTATCTTATAAAAACATAAAATTGGGTTATGTTTAAAAAGTCGAATTTAGGACAGCAAGTTTGTTGAGTTTGTTTTGTTTAGGTCCTTTATATATCCTTGTTTCATTACTTTTCCATTTTGTAAATCCACCATATGTATTATATTCATATATGTTTTATATCATCCTTATATTGCAAACTCATACAACATTAACATAGGTCCATAATTAACCTTAACTTGTCATTATGTATTTTCTTTAACTTAAACATATTATGAAACTATGAAAACCCTAATTAAATAATACTCATTTTTCATGTTTACCCAAGCGTGTAAATCACTTGTGTGACCATTTTAAACATGAAGGTTATTACATCTAAGATATAATAAAGTGTACATTATGATGGCAACAATAAAAACCTTCTTTTACTGTTAATAATCCTATAATGGTGAGTTAAGCTAAATAAATACCATATGCATAAAAGTGAAAAGTTGTAAGAAACTAAAGGAGTTCAAAGTAATTATGAGTATGATGGTGATGAGAAACAAATGCTAAACCCTTGTTTAGCCTTAAAAACCAAGCTTGCACTTAAGAAAACCCTTATTTTCTTAACAAAAACCCTAGCTTCCTTTTCTTGATTAACACTTGGAAAAGGTTAGCCAATGCTTGGGATCACCTTAGAATACCTTAGAATGGATGTGTATAGGAGTGTATGGGTTGTATAAAAATTGATATGGGTTTGTGTGGTGGCTTGGTTCTTGCCGTAGCCTAGTATAGAGCAAAAGGGAGGTTTGTTTGATTTTTTTACAAAGTGTTAAGGTATGAATGCTATCTCTCTTAAGTATAGATGCATGTATGGTGCAAGACATGGTCAAAGAGACAAAGTAAGGTTCAAGTGATGGGTCTTGGTCTTAGGTATGGTCTCATGAGTCAAAGAGACATAGCATGGTGTGCATTAAAGAAGCATGGTGTTCTTTTGACCAACATGGAAGAGTTTTCTATATATTACTTGTATATTTGGCCAAAATTTCGGCATATACAAGATATACATGATATATTTTGCAACTTTTATGTATTGGGTATAAAAGTGGGTATTTGTTGAAGCGTAGAAAAGTTTTTGTGGTTCCGGGGTAGTGCTAACAGCAATTTATCGCGGAAACGTATTACACTTGTAGTATCCGCATAAAAATAAATGAACAAGTTAATAATTTTTCAAAATAAATATTACCTTGCTTGATTTAAACATTTAATGTTTGATGCCCGTTTACAATTTGGAACGCTAATTTTTAGCTACACGATTTAACTTAATTCATGAAATCTCAAGCGAACGCGTACAACGCTAAATCATTAGTAGATTTATTGACGTGCCAATGTCTTGAAAAACAGGTGTAATAAAAATAGTTTGCACATTCTTCAGTCGATTGATCACTGACCATTTGAGCTTGGAACCACCAGGGATGCACTCGGAACTACCCCTGAGGGAGGTGTCCTTTTGGGCCAGAAAAGGCCTCGTAATATGGGATTCAGTGACCACGGACAAGAAACGATTACGATGCAGATGTCGTGCCACCATTATTGTGCTTCAAGGACTACCTCAATGATATCTACAAGATCATCAATCCAAACATTTGAAGCAAAATCAAAATTTAAGGGACAATGTTCAAAATGCTTCTGGCAGGTCTGAACTCACAAAAAGTAGATAGAGGAATCTCTAGTTGTACGATGAGTTTGAGAGGATTCAAGATGCTTCCAGGTGAAAAATCATGAGTACTATGTTTCGCTTTCACAAGCTGGTCAACGACTAAGGAAATATCAGAATGGACAATGCTAATCATTTAACTGAACTTCAAGTTTGTGAACAATATGTACCTGAATGTGGATAGGTTCGTGAAAACCGATTTAAACTCAACAAGGTCTGAAAAGAGACAAATCAACGAACAGTCCTGTATGCATACTTAAAACAACATGAGAAGCATGCTGCACAAGATCGACTAATCATTGAAAGAATCACTCCTCCCCCCCTTAGCCTTACGAGTTATGATCCAACTTGCATTTATGTCTAACGGTCAACTCATGCCTAATCATCCCATGTTAGTCTCATCAATATTCCTTCTACATCAACAAACCTTATTCACTTACAATATCCATAATTCCTGAAAACTCACAAATAAATGATTCCGGACACACCCAAACTGATGAAATACTCGACAACCTCACCAAACAAATGGCACTCCTTGCCTAATCCTTCAGAGCAACGCTTCCTCGGACCAACAATCAACTTCGAACCTCATCTAACACCCGAATTAAGCAACTATTCAAGATGGTCGGGTTGTTGTTCAGAATGTTCAAGGGTGACAGAATCAGAATCAGAGGTATTTTGCTCGGGGAAATGGTACAACAGGAAATGGGGGTGCACAGAATAGAGCTGGGAATGCCAATGCAGGTCAAGGGAAACCGGTCAAGTGTTATAATTGTAATGGAGTTGGACATATTGCAAGGAACTGTACTCAGCCAAAGCGTCTACAGAATTCTGATTATTTCAAGGACAAGATGCTGCTGATGCAAGCCCAAGAGAATGGTGCAGTTTTGGATGAAGAGGAACTACTCTTTCTGGCTGGTGAACATGGCAACACCTTTGATGCAGATGTGGATAATCAACCAGTCCAAGACTTAGCTCTGAATGAGGATAACATCTTCCAGGCAGATGAATGTGACGCTTTTGATTCAGATGTTGATGATGAACCGACTGCTTAGTCTATATTCATGGCCAATTTGTCCTCAGTCGGGTCAGCAAATCCACAAGCTGGTCCATCTAATGCATCAATCTTATCTGAGGTACATATTCTAGAAAATGCTATTGATATCGTGTTTTTTTAATCGACCGAACATGAGATTCATAATAAAGTACAATTGTCAAATGTTATTGACTCAACTAGTGTCCATATGGGTAACAGTAATGTTATTCCATATAAACAATATTTGTCAGTCAATACTATTTCTATTGTACCAAGTTGTTGTCTCCTCCGCTTAATTAGTGTCTGTGTATCGCTTGTTACTGATGCCGTTCGTCTCATGCCCAATAGCACTGAACATAAAGATCTCAAGGAAGGTTGCCATTTTCTGAGAACGTGCTAAGTTTGAACTACCAGAATCTTAAGTCAACTATGGAAACAACTAAGATAATAACGAAATTGTACACGCTTTGACACACGGCGTATACCCAGAATGAGGGTCAAAATTCTGACTGCTTTTTTCAATCTGAAACCACCTTAACGATAAACTTTGAGATAGCTTCACTCACAAGATCAATCCATTCAAACTGTCACATATGATGTTAAATCCATACTCAGATGTATGAAAAAAGACTAAACCTGGCACTAGGTGCCCGAACCCTTTTACCTCAAACAGCCCAAAAAGGCCCAACCTAGGCACTCTATGATGGTAATGAACTTCTTCAGATCGCCTCCTATGTGTTGGTATGTGTACAACATCTGAGGAAGAAACTAGGTTAGCTCAAGCTATAGCAATAAACTGCATGTGAAAATGAAAGACTCTTCCTGTGTGAATACAGAGGGGTAACATTACACCTCTAACTACTCAAAAGAAAATTTCATTGGCAACATTCACCCCTCAGACTCAACTGACACTCTGAGCAAGTTTTTGGTCCTTAGATATAGCAATATGAACGGCCCGAAGAGCTAAAAGGCTAAAATGATAACGCCCTGCCTCTGTCCTACAACGGCGACTGTGTATCCTCCAATTACACCAACCAATCTTGGTCCCTAGAAGCTTCCAACTACAAGGTCAAGTAAATATTGGTCTGTATGTTAATTACTCAATATTTTGGGATTTTGAGAAAACTTGTAAACAACGTATCACAACAACGGGCACAAACTGAAGGGAAGGGGTTTGAACAACAAAACGAAAAGGTGTTACTTAACCGAAGTAATTCATTTTTCAATCTACTCAAAGAACATTTTGAAGGAATTCAAAAAAATCTCTTATTAACTAAGTTAGGGCAATGAAAGCGTTTTTGAAAATTTGGAAAGCCGAAGTGGACCAGAATGAGACAGGACTACGGAGTGGTGAGATTGACAGAGAAAAACCTTCTATCCCAATGAAGAATTAGTTGCTGAATGCTTGTCCAAAGTTGTGTTTTTATACTGCCAACGGATTCTGTTAATACACGTTTTGTCTAAGATTATTCTGACATTGCATTGATGCTTTCACTAGTGCTCAGAAACGTATTGCCGACCTTGAATCTGAAAATTTTAATCTGAGAAACAAGATTCAACATGATGATCACGACTCAATGATAAAACATTTTTCCAAACTTGAAGTTGAACACTTCAACTTACAATTAAAGTATCAAAATCTCAAAGAACGTTTTAGAAACAAAAAACTAGTGACATCTTCGGATGCTCCTTCATTTGATTTACTATTTGTGATTGGGAAACTAAATGAATAGATTCAAAGTCGAGGTAATACGATTCGTGAATTAAAGGAGAAAATATCTCACTTAACAAAGAAAAATAGTGATACATATCCCACTTTTGACCTTAAGGCTTAAGTTTCTTAGAACAAAGATTTAACTGCAAAGCTCAATGCCCTTCACGATCTCAATGAATGCTTTAGGCGAAAATGCAAAGTTAAGCAGCCATTATAAGGAGTTGTATGATTCAATTAAATAACGGTGCCCAAAACCAGCTGTACCAGAAACAACTCTATGTTATCTGAAATTCCAAAAAAAAAACCACTTAAGGATAACTTAGAGAGAATTCCAAATGTGTCACTATACTTGATTGTAAACCTAAGGTGCTGGCTCCTGGTAGATATCCTATAGATGTTGAACCAATTCCCCTTCGACTCAAGAAGAATCGGGAAGTGCATTCTACCCTATATCAACGCCTTAAGGAAAATGTAGAAAACCTTTCTGAAATATGTAGAGGATGCTAAGGTAGAAATACATTGGATACCTTTTGCATCTGCTTTCCGTTACACTAAACACTCTCAGGAGCTGTTAGAATATGTAATAGGCACGTGTCCTAAAGACTGTAGCCTCGCATAAACTAAATGCCTTACCAATTCACTTAGGAAGTAAAGGGAAGTTACTTTTGTCGAACCACATGAAACCTCGATCATAACACACCACCACAAGCTTGAGCACCAGGAAAATAACTTTGACTAACGTTCTAGAATTCCTCTACAGGAGTTAAAAGGTTGCCTCAGCAGCTAGCAGGTTCAAAGCTAGGAGCAATACAAAGAAAGATAGGCACCCTGCCAGCTCAAGTGCTTAAACAAGTAGGAGCCCATTCTAGGTTGAATAAGACAATTGAGAAACATAAGGAACACAAAAAATCTTAGTTGATTCTAGTATTAGATAAGCGTACTTGTAATTAATTCGAATTCTCATACTTCTTGCAAAACTTGTAACAAATGCTTAATTTCTGTTAATCATGATCAATGTGTTGTGCGTTTTGAGATGTTTGGGAAGCAATCCCCTACCACTAAAGTGTAGCGGGTTAAGCAAGTTAAGCAAGTTTGGAAGGCCACAGGGAAATTGTTTACCACTATAGGCCAATCTAGTGGCGACTATAGACAGACTATTACTTAAGGAAGATCGTGGCCTCTTTTAACTAGGATACTCCACTAAGGTCTTGCCTACAAAGCAATGGAAGCCCACTAGTAGACTTCTCCCTTTAGGAAGACCGTGCCCTTTAGTTAGGTCTACTGCTCTTAAGTGTGACTGTATGCCAGCTGATCCATAAGAAACTATTGCCCTTGTAGCATATAATCTTGCGTGCACTAACCAACCGGACCCCAATTACAATTAGGGATCCAATGTATCCAAATCTCCATTTTTGGCCTTTGTTCAAAGCCGGTTTAGATGATCTCTGGTCTTTTGGACTCAGGCTCTCAAAACATCTGACTCGAGATCGCTTCCGGTCAGGCCTTGTGCAAAAGTTATTGGGATGTTCTCATATTCCCATCCCAAAAATATCCCTAATTTAACATTTTCAACACCAATTTATCCCTTTACCAAACCTTTAAACACTACTCCTTCAATTCCACCAAAAAATTTACCCAAAATATAAATCACAATCATATATATCCTCCCCATAATATCTCAACTCATTATACTCAACAACCCTTCCTAATTACCCCACACCCCAGAATAATCTCCCCATCATCTTAAAACCCCCCCCCACCCCACAAACCCCCCCCCCCCCCCCCAACCCCCCCCCCCAACCCCCCCCCCCCCCCCCCTCTTATTTGCTTACTATCTAAAGCCTCCAAGACAAATCCTGGTTGTGGCTCATCGCCTGAATCACTTAAAACCTTTGGCAACTCTCAATGAATTCTAGCTGCGTAAAGATCTTGTTAGAAGTTACTTCGGTTGAAGTTTGAAAAGGATCATCTGTGTTCAGCATGTCAACTTGGAAAGAGCAGGAAAGCTACCCACAAACCCAAGACGATTAACACCATTACGGAAGTTTTACACACCCTTCACATGGATTTATGTGGACCGCTAAGAGTGCAGAGTATAAATGGGAAGAAATATATTTTGGTAATAGTCGATGACTACTCCAGGTTTACATGGGTGATGTTTTTGAGATCCAAGGATGAGACTCCCGTTTTTGTAATCAATCTGCTAAAACAATTTTAAGTCGGTCTCAACAAAACTGTCCGGTTCTTGCGGACTGATAATGGCACCGAATTCGTTAATAAAAATTTGACAGATTACTATGAAAGCGTTGGCATTACCCACGAGAAGACCATTCTGAGAACTCCTCAGCAGAATGGCGTTGTATAACGAAGGAAATGCACTTCTTTTGTTGAAGCGCTGCTCGTACCATGTATGATATCTCCAAGACTCCTTCTTTTCTTTGGGAGAAGCCGTGGGCTATGCCGTGTTACAACCAAACCGATCCCTTTATACATACTTCACAACAAAACCCCTATGAAACTCGTGCATGACCAGACGCCTGATCTCTTTTCCTATCGTTATATTTGGGCTCTCGCTTAACCCAACAAAGGACAGACGTGAAGATCTTGGCCAAATTGAAAGCTAAAGCAGACATTGGGTTCTTTGTTGGTTACTCACCAAACAGGAAGGGTTACAGAATCTACAACAAACAGACCCGACAAATAATGGAAACTATTCACGTTACATTCGATGAGCTGATTGAGCAAACAGCTCCTGTACACTCCAGTTTAGGACCCAATCCTAACCTTTTGACGCCTAGACCTATAAGTTCAGGGCTCGTACCTAATTCTGCTCCTGCTATTCCGTATGTACCTCCTACCAATAGAGATTTGGAGCTGTTGTTGAAACGAGTTTGCATGGATATTTTGAGACTCTAACAGGTGATCATCAGATGACTCATGTCCCCGTAGTTCCACCCCTAGTCATTCCAACCGGTCCATCGGTATCTATCTCCTTTGATCACAAAGCACCATCAGGCAGTCATTCACCATCATCCTCGGCTCATCAGTCATCTTCGGTACATCATGGTGTTACAACTGAGCATTCTTTTGATGTAAATCCGTTTGCTGCAACTAAGCACGAACCATTTGTTAATGTGTTCGCCCCTCGACCCGACTCTGAAGGCAATCATCTTTAGGATTCTCACGATTTACCACACCCAACCAATCACTCAACCTCGATGAACATTCCGCAAAATGGACCAACTCTCATCCTCTTGAGTATATTAGTGGGGAACTTCTCGACTGGTATCCACTCGGAAAAACGCTTGTACAGCTTGCTCTGTGGTGCTTCTACAATTCAGTACTGTCCAAAGTCAAACCAAAAAACTTCAAATCTGCTGTTACTAAAGACTGCTGGTTTCAAGCCATGCAAAATGAAATCATGAATTTAATCCACTAGACGTATGGGAAATTAGTTATTTTATTGCCTACTCCCAGAACTGTGCAATGGTTATTGCTCGCAGGGGATTTTCTTAAGTAAACTTGATGAGTATGGGGACGTTATCCCCCCCCAAAAAAAAAAAAAAAAAAAAAAGAAAATAAAAAAAAAAAAAAAAAAAAAAAACCCCCCTGTTGAAAAACAAGGCGCACGTCCTTGTGGCGAAAGGATATCGTCCAAAGAAGGTCTTTAATTTGAAGAATCCTTCACCACGGTCGCCAGACTTGAGCTATCAGATATTTCTTGCAACTGCTGTCAGAAAAAATTGACAGTTTATCAACTGGGACATGAAAAACTGAATTTCCTAAATGGCGGCTTTAAAAAAGAAGTCTATGTGACCCAACAGATAGGCTTCGTTGACCATATCGTCCACATCAGTCTACCGTCTGAAGAAAGGATCTTTATGGATTAAAGCTGGCAACCCCGGGCGTGGTATGACACTTGTCGAAGTTGCTATTGTCTTCTGGCCACTAAGGATTCTCAACGATGTAGTAGATCCAACTTGTTCATTCAGAAAACGGCACATACACTCTTCATGTTTTTAAATATATGTGATGATATCATATTTGCCTCGACCGACCCAAAGAACTATGACTTTTTCTAATGAATGAGCTCTAAATTTCAATCTCGATGATGGGTCAGATTATCCTTTTTTCTTAGGCTTACAAATTTCTTAGAATCTTAGAGGTGTTTTCATAAATCAATCTAAATACGCGAATGAGATTTTAAAGAAATTTCATCTTCATAAAAGTGACCTTGTTAACACTCCCATGGTGGAGCGAACAAAACTGGATGAGGACCTCTCAGGGATCCCTTGTAGACCAGACCTAATATCGCAGTATGATTGGAACCCTGATGTATCTCGACGGCCAGTAGACTGACTTGTTTTTGTTTTGTGTTTGTGTGCATGTGTGCTAGATATATCTAAGCCACTAAAAAGCACCTTGGAAGTAGTTTAACTTTAAAACAAAAAATAAAAAAAGAAAAAAAATAAAAAAAACAATATTAAAAAACAAAAAAAAAAAATACATAAAAAAAAAAAAAAAAAAAAGAAAAAAAAGAAAAAAAAACAAAAAAATAACAAAACAAAAACAAACAAATAGGGTCTTCTCGGTATCGCCTAGGATCCATATATATGGGTCTTTAGGTTCCGAAAGACACCGCCACTAACAGCATACGCAGATGCAGATCATGCAGGTTGTCAAGACACTCGAAGAAGCACATCTGGCAGTGCTCAGTTCCTTGGTGATAAGTTAGTAGTGGTCCATCAAAGAAACAATACTAGACATCCATCTCGTTACAAAGGACTGTAATACAATCACTAATGTTTAGTGCTGTGCGCCCAAAATCCTTCTATAGATGCGGGACTCAAATTATAGTGAAGGCTTCATATTATCACATCCCTCTGTATTGTGACAACAAGAGGCCATAAACTCTATGTTGCAAAACACCGTCAGCATCCAGGTCTAACACATCGACATCCGACATCATTTTATAGAGAACAAGTAGAGAAGGAGTTGGTTGAGTTGTAATTTCGTGCGGATAGGTAAAACTGGCCGGGATATATTAACTAAGGCACTGCCCAGAGAACGATTCGAATTCATTCTCTCGCGACCTTGGCATTGTAAGCGTATGAAACAGAGGGACATCAAACATCTTAGGATGATAAGGGATGAAGTTACGTATTTGCTTCAAGATATACTATGTAAATATGTAATATTCATCATCAAAAGAAAATACAAAAATATAAAACCCACAAAAATCATTAAAAAATCAGAACAATATAGAATACCAAAAAAAAGATTGTCCAAGACATGTCTTTCGGTTATGCAAACTTTTACGGACCTAGAAAGTCATTTTCAACTAATGACATCAGGCTTTAAATGAAGCTCGAACAGACTTCAAAAACTTTTCAAAACATGTCTAAATGGCTTGCAGTTATTTCAGACTGCAACCCGGTTTTCAAAATGAGGAAAGATCATCGCCAAAAAGACGGCTGTTCCAAACAACGGGTGATTAAGTTCTCCCGGGCATGGATTACTTTATATCTGTGCATCCTCGATCTAATGTACGCCTCAGTGCATTATTTCTTTATTAGGAAGAGAAGCCTTCTTTTATCCCATAATTTTTCCATCTATGATTCTTCAAAAAATTATTTGGATGTCACATGGTGGTTTAATCTTATTGTTGAAAATCAATCGGACTTGAATTTCATAAAATTTGACACTCAATCAACGACTACAGCTCTTTAAATAGAAAACGGGTCATTGTTTGAGGGGGAGAGTATTGTTCAAATTTATGGCATCTAACGGGCATTTTAACACATTGTATACATCATTGAGATAGGTTTGATAACTAAAGGGGTTATGGTTTAAGGGGGAGTTAAACTTGAGTTAACTCAACAAGGGCCAAATGTGTCAGTTATATGCAAGTATAGGGTCTTATGTGCTATTTGCTAATTGTATCCTAGGCTTATAAAATATAAAGGACCAATTGTGCCTCTTATGCAATTTCATCAATCCCTTAGTAGCTATTAAACCTTAAAAGAAAAGAAATAAGAAAAGGAGGGGCCAACTCTGTCAATTGATGAAAGATGTTCCTAGGTATAGAAAGTGAGGGACCAAATATGCCATTAACTGAAACTTGTGATTAAGTATAAAAGGTTATTGCGTTTTGACTTGGTCAAAACTCTCAAATCCAGTCAAACCTCTCTCTCATTTTCTCTCATTGCGTTTTGCCTAATTTGTAATCATTTGTGATATTTCAAGCTTAGGTATTAAATGTTTAATGTTCTCTTATCTATAAATATGGAAATTACCTAGAATCTCTTGGCAAAAAAACTCATTACATTGCTTGTTTTTTAGGAATCTCAGTGAAATAACTATCCGAATCTTGGTTAGTATTTCTCGTTATGTTTTGACTGCTGGGATTTCGTTAGATTCTTTATGTGATGCTGTGTAGATGTCCTAATTGTTTCCCCGACCTCTAGATATTTGTCCGTGTGATTTTCGCTTTTAGTTTGACTTGTTAAGTCAAAAACGGGTTCGTATGTATGGTGTAATGGCCATTTGTTGGTGTTAAAAGGTTTAGTTAGGAGCGTAGAACATAAGTCTAGATCTGGTTGTGTATTAGAACCCCTGATTTGAAAGTTAGAATCTGCGTATAAAAGCATTCTTGGTTGCGTTTTGCTTAGGAATTCTTGGTTGCGTTTTGCTTAGGATTTCTTGGTTGCGTTTAGGATTTCTTGGTTGCGTTTTGTTGAGGATTTCTAGGTTGCGATTTGCTTAAATATCCTAGGTTGCGTTTTGAGTGATATCCCTGATTGCGTTTTGCTCAGACTCTTGTTGCGTTTTGGTTAGGATTTCTTGGTTGAGGTTTGCTTAGAAATTCTTGGTTGCGTTTTGCACAACAAATTCCTGCCTGCGTTTTGCTCAAATGTTATAGGTTGCGTTTTGCCTTAAGTGCTCCTCGTTGCGTTTTGCTTGATTGTTGTTGGTTGCGATTTGATAAGGAAAGCTTGGTTGCGTTTTGCTTGTAGAATTCTTGGTTGCGTTTTGTCTGTATGATCCTTGTTGCGTTTTGTCCTCTGATATGCTATTGCGTTTTGAGTATTAAATATTATAGGAGAACAAACGCTAGTCATTGCGTTTTGTATAGAAGACACTTAAAATATTTAAATAGTAATACCTCCTATTCGAAAATTTCCTAATGGTTGCGTTATGGCTATTTTTAAGATAATAGTGCTTTCGTTTTGATTGTTGCGTTTTGCTTGTGGCGTTTGGTGTGATTGAATTTTGCCCTTTACTGTGTTTTGACTAGTTTTCTAATAAAATAATCATTGCGTTGTGCTGCATTGCGTTTGGATCCTGAGTATTCCTTTGATTGCGTTTTGATTTTATTGTAACGTATCATTGCGTTTTGTCTCTCATGCTTGTAAAACTGTTATCGGTCTTTTGGTTTAGTCATTGTGTGAAGTTTCTCTTACAAGATGTCAACTTCGTTCCTCAAGAGTTGTCTTTAAATTATTGACCTTCAATAATCTGATCTAGGTTCCTTTTCCTAGATATATCCATAACTGATTAATCTGAGCAAACTGTCACATCTAACATCCTATCTGTCATGGCCATGTTCTGTAAATGTGACTGTGCAGTAATACAGGCTGCTGTGAATGCTCCGGTTGGGAAACAAGCACTGCTATGCACACACCACTCGCACAACTGATGAACAAATCTGCCTGCACTTAGATGGGATGCATTAGGGAAAGACAACTGTTATCGGATGCTGAAAAGACGTCACAACAGCACACCACTCTACAGATTGAGGTTGGGACATTCTGAAGCATACCAACTTCTTTAGAGCGTTTACCGCCTCTTCGACAATACCAGCTATCTATATTCAGCAGTTCTGGGATACTATTTGCTATGACAGAACCGACGGGGGTTACAAGTGTCAACTGGATGAGCAATGGTTCAACCTCACTAAAGACACACTCAGAGATGCTCTTCAGATCACGCCAGTCAACAACAACAAGGCTTTTTCTTCCCCTCCAACTCAGGATACTCTTATCAACTTTGTCAACGATCTGGGTTATCCAAAAGAAGTCAAACACTTATCAAACGTCGTAACTAATGACATGTTCCAACCGTGGAGAGCACTCACGACAATCATTAATCTATGCCTTACGGGAAAGACTTCTGGGTTTGAAAGGCCAAGAGCTCCAGTGTTGCAGATTCTTTGGGGCATCATCAATCGAGCTCATATCGATTATGCGGAAAGGATGTGGGAAGAATTCACTCAATCCATCCACACTTTCACGGAAGACAAGAAGAATCTGGCACAAAATACTCAGGGAAAGAAGAAAGCCACTCTCATTGTGATCCCAAGTGTGAGGTTCACCAAACTGATTATCTTTCATCTGCAACGCAAGCACAAGTTCCATCCAAGACCAGAGTCTCCCCTTCATTTGCCTACTGAAGAACCTATTCTGGGATATCTCAAATTCAGTGCCAAAGGAACCAAAAGGGAAGTGTTTGGGATGCCTATTCCGAATGAACTCATCACTGATGACATTCGAGGAGCAGACTACTACGATGCTTATCTGGAGAAAGTAGCCAAGCATCAAAGATATCTTGCTGTCGAAGACGTTAGTGAATCCTGACTCTCCTCACCAAAACCTGCAAAAGTCAACCAAACCCAAGGTAACCAGAAGCTAAACCGTAGCACCTAAAGCACAATAAGACCCTTAACCAGCCACCCAACCAAGCCTAAGGAGTATAAACAAAGCAGGCTAAGGAAATCACTGAAGCAACACCGCCAGGCAAACGATCTAAAAGCCGGAAGGTGCAAGAAGCGAACCTTAAGAAGATTTCCGCAGATTGAGTCGATGCGTTTGTTGATGGAGGGTAATCCATTGGACTGAACCTAGGTTGGAGCCTAGAGGCTGATACGCAAAGGGCTATTGAAGAAAGTCTGAAGGATGCTCACGGTGCACCTCGAGGTCCTCTTCCTCCTGTGGTGTTCAGGGAAACTGACACTGGAAAGTTTCAACCACTTCCAGAGGAAGAGGGAAAGGGAAAGGAGAAAGTCGGTGCGGAGCAAGCTGCTCAGGTTTCTCCTCTATCTTTCAACTCCAAGAAAAAGAGGGCCCAGCTAAAAATACATCTTTCAGGGAGGGGGGAATCGTACTTCCGTACCAACTGAACCCTCGGGTCATGACGAATCCTCATCTTTGTATGTTGCGTTGGGCTTGACTGAAAGTGACATGGAATCAGATGAGGAAATGCCTCCCATAGTCAAGAGTGGTGATCAAGATGAAGGCCAGGCTAGACCAGACCCTGGTATACATGATAAAGGCCAGGCTGGACCAAACCCTGATGATGTTGCAGAATCTCTACCTATATCAACTCCTGGTGTTCATGCTGGACCAAACCTTGAACACACAGATGTTGAGGCCACTGACGCTACAATGTCTCAACACACCTGGGGCACCATGGATCGAAGAATTTCACCACTAATGCATACCCTAAACGTTCTGGAGAATCTTAAGCTGATAGTTGACGAACCGGTGATTCCCGAGGAACCTGCGAGCTCTACAGGGACTTTGTCTTCTCTACAACACCTAGCCAAAGACTTCAGCTTTGGCGATCAATTCTTCAATGATAAACCCTCAGAAGCCGATATGAGAGACAACAACAAATACAAGAAGCCCGAAAATCAATGGTGTCCATCACAATCATCAAGACCCTCTAGCTTTCCCTCCTATGACATCCCGGTGATCCGATCTGTTCTAGACCCGATTCTCCCAACGTTCATCAGCCACTACCAACCACCACAACCACCACTGCAACAACAACAACAACAATTATGACAACTATTCCTCTACCACCTCAGCCACAACAAGGTTCCTTAGATTCCATCTTAATCAACCGCCTAGGAGAACTCGAACAACATATCACGGACTTGGTGGATGCGAACCAAGCCTTGGAGGAAAGATTAGACAAACATGGGTCCAGACTGTACAGGTTGGAGAATCAAGATATTCCTAATCAAGTGAGCAAAGCTGTGGATGAAATAGTCACGGATGCTGTTGATTGGGCTATGCACGCACCACTCAGGGAACGCTTCAGAGACCTGCCAGAAGCTGATATGAAAGAAATTCTTCACAACCGAATGTGGGAATCCAAATCCTACCAAACTCATGAAGATCACATGACGCTACACGAGGCTTTGGAGAAGTCAATGGCCCGAGATAACAGTGACATAGCTACTGTTGACCTGACTTGGCTGAAGCAAGGAAAAAGAAGAAAAAGAGACAAGGCTCACCTAAAACACCACCTGGCTCTCCACCTCATCCCCCACCTCCTTCTCCACCACCAACAGGTCCCTCTGGAACTTCAAGATCCTTTGGCGCTTCTGGGTCGTCTCAATCACCACCTCCTCCTCCACCCCCATCTAACAATCAGGGTGGTCAGTCTACAAGCACCGCTGCCCCAAGCTCCTCAAAGACGGCTGCTTCAACAGAATATACGGCTTGGACGATGACCGACACCAGCCTTAAGCCGTCTGTCTCATCAATTCCTGAAGAACTTCATATGGATGACGATACGACTGCAGACAAACAAGCATACTCATCTAGTGGTGAAGACATTGGACGTGATCATATTCCCACTGTTAACGTGATCATATTCTGCTATAAAGTATCTCTTCTCTAAAAAAGATGCTAAGCCAAGACTGATGCGGTGGATCCTTTTGCTCCAAGAATTTGATGTTGTTATCCGAGACAAAAAAGGAGCAGAGAATCTGGTCGTCGATCATCATTCCAGACTAGAGAACCCTC